>OMKP01009385.1:1709-15804 GCA_900302375.1 Bathygadus melanobranchus
TGACTCCACGATCTGCCCGTCCCACAAAAGCACTCCGTCCTACAAGACTGACGTCCAGAAACTGGGGAGACAACCCCTCCATGGTCCACAGTCTGAGGACGAGGACCCTCCCAGCGAACCAGCAAGTACACCAAAACATCTGGTCAGAACCGTACAAATGTGCAAAATGTATGAGAATGTCACAGGATTCATTTTGAAAATGTAACCGACTATCAAGCAATCTGATAATCAAATGCAATGCGCCTATTTCCTCCTGTATTGATATAGCTGAATCATTTAATTTTTTTTTCTACCGTAGCTGTGAGCAACCTATGCATCTGTCCGCAAATTTGAAGAAAATGATCTTTCTGACTCCAACTGTCCTCATCCGTGTCTCTCTCTCTCTCTCTTACCTTCTCTTTCTGTATGCATGCATCTTCTCTCATTATCTCCTCGGTAACGGTCCCCATGGTGACGGAGTTGCAGCAAATTCAGGACATCCTTGAGAAGAGGTGATACCTTTCAGAGAGAAAGAGAGAGCGATAGGGGGATAGAGAGTGACCAAATGAGAGCTGTGCCAGGACATGCAATGCAAGCATATGATAGGAGTTGAGAGAGAAAGGTAGAAGAAGAAAGAACAGAACAATACAACAAAGGAAGGAAGAAGATAGATTACATAGATGTACAAAATAACAGTCCCCTGAACCCCTTGTTACCTAAAATAAAAGCTTAATATTGTGTATCTGTGCAGGTCCACGTGTGTGTGTGTGTGCGCGCGTGTGTTGGCCCGACTCCCAGACATAGTGGGAGGGATTTATGTGTCTTGCTTCCTGTCGATGTCAAAATGTCATCACATTGTTTCGATGCATGATATGTGCGTTTGTGTGTGTATTGTAAATTGTACAATGTCCGACTGCTGGTGTATAGAGATAATATAAATGGTAAATGGACTGCATTTATATAGCGCTTTTATCCAAAGCGCTTTACATTTGCCTCACATTCACCCATTCATACACAATGTGTCCATGCACGTGTATATTTTGAGTTTGTGTTAGTTTATGAAACATACATCTGTGGTTCGTGAATTGTGTGTTGTGTATGTTCAGGTTTGTATCAGTCCATCACATACAGTATGTCTTAAAAAGTATTAGTTCAGCCTTCAGGAAAACAGTTGGTGACTTGTTGACCTTAACAAGAAAATAACACAATTCTCTCCCATTCACACACACAGACACAGCCACAGCCAAAAGGACAAGGCCCTCCTAATTTAATTTCGGCACATGGTGGCATTCATAACAAGGAAATATTATCCACCTCATGCTATCATTTCTAACACCATCGCTAACACCTCAACCAGGTCATTTATATAACAACACAGAGGACAGCGGATGGAAGAGGAGGCAGAAGATGACAGAAAAGGGAGTGTTGCTGAACGGTAATGTGTCTCGATTTCAAATATTCATTTCAAATTGAGACCGAAAAAGAAAAACTTTGAAATAACAGACACACAGGGAAGTGAGAGGGTTCAGAGCCAGAGAGTAGAGTAGAGCCAGAGAGAGAGGACTTCAGTGTGCTTCTCTGAAAGAGACCGACCGGATTCCAGACACATCCAACAGACACCGAAAGGTCATTTGGACGGACGGACGCTGGACTGGAGTGCGTAACGGCGCAACTAATGGACATACTTTATATTCCAAGCAGAAAGTGCACATCCTAACTAACACAACCATACTGCTCTGACAATCCCCTCAGCCGGGGAACCATGAGATGAATGCATTACATTGGAATGCATACTACTCCTTATGAATGAAGGGTTGAATCTCCTTAAGACACTTTGTCACAGGAAATCAGTGGCCTCTCTCGTTTGTTTTGGGGTCCATGTTTAGCAGGCGGAGGCAGCGTGGTGCAAGGCTACTCGTTTGCATGAATGTGTTAGCTGTCGCCCGGCGACGTTGGAAACGGATGGCTTCTGTTAGCCTCTTCCACCCATCCTTAAAGGGGAACGGTCATGATCGGCTAGTTTCTAATATAACAGAGTACTGACTCATACATGTTGGGAAACAATTGCGGACTGCGAACATCAACAAAAAAGCTGGACCATTGACACCGATTGGACTAAATGAAGAACAAAACATTTTATGTGATGATTCCAGACACAAGTTGACGTAGCAGACTGCAAGATTTTGGACTGTTCTCCTTTAACTTAAACAGCATTATAATAGCAATTCCTCCAAAATTGATGACACAACTTTTTGTCTTTTTAGAAGACCACACCATCTGTAGCCTGAATAATGGGGCTTTAAAGAACAGGTAATATTGAAATATGTTTTACCAAGCACTTTAGAATTGAACACAGAGGGAAAATGTGTTTGCTGTTGCGGAGATCTACAGGCTTTCAGTGGCTGATTAAGGCTAAGTGCATTGTGCTCGGGAAAAGAAGCCTCTGCAAATTGCATGGGAAGAATGAATTTGATTAAATGAGTCTGCAGACTCTCCAATCAGCAATGGCTTGTTAATCATGTCCATTCTACAGTGGCCAAAGAATGTGTGATGCTGATCCACCATTGCAGGTTGCCTCTAACAATTATCAAGTGGTATGCAGTATGAATTGACAATATAAGCATATACAATGGCCTCACACAAAACAAAATGAAAGCAATCCATCATAGGAAGAAGCCATCAAACTCAAAGTTGTCACAGAGTAGTCTACCTGAAGTCAAGTGCATGTGGTTGGTGGATGGTTTAAGCAGCCTCACCTGGCCCAAGTCAGGCTGATTAGTCTGGCCACCAACCACACACACACACTTTTGCGTTTAGATTGCAGGTACATGTTTAATTCAGATAACTTTGTGATGTGTGTAAGGCTTTTTATCCATGATTTCATCCATGATGCTTGTTCATTTAGCCATAGCATTGTGTGGCGAGGGCAATAAGGGGAGAACAGGAAAAAACACTGACAACGCCACCTGGGGAATTGCACCCCAGGAAATACTCAAGAATCTTAATTATTTCGGAATTTGCGGATACAGCACACAGATTCATTGCTGATACAAGACAGACGTGTTTTCACAATAAACCAAAGGGTTTATTTAAATAAATCAGATAGGCAGGGACTGGAATTAGTGGGGAGGAAAGAATATGAGTTGCCAAAAGAAAGTTACTGAAACCAATAAGGGGAATAACAATGTTACTTTATTACAGTATTAGCTAAATAAAGGCATTCATCCAAAATCTAAAACTATAACAGTAACCTAAAGTATCTAAAACTGCCAGTCCACATAAACCAAACAGAACTGGGAGAGAGTGAGCTAAGGCAGACTACACTGAGGAGTGCTACCGCGTATTCACTTCAGGTGTCACACAGCAATCCTCACAGCAAACAATAGTGCAATCTACACTCCCAGTGCTTATACTCACATGCATAAAGTGGAGGCACCTCACCACGAGTGCCTACCCTCCCGACAATATGGCACTCTGCTTCACTGAAAGAAATACAAAGATAATTAAACAAATAACCAACCCAGTTGGTTCAACAGTAGGCTACAGACCAGAGAAATAAGAAGTCACAATAAGGAGCAAAACAGCAGCAGGTGAACCTACAAAGGGAGGACAAGAGTCCACAGGTCTCACCATGCTGTATACTAAAATGATATATTTTGATGTTGTGACCCTACCCACCACCTCTGGTATGGCACATTAAAACACAGGGTTGGTCAAGGTGGGCAGGACAACAATGGGGTTCCAACAAATCTAATCAAAGCTGTAACACCAGCCACAACAGAGACACAGGACAGGAGCCAAAAGGAGTGAGCATAGGCCCTGATTAGGGAATTGGTTGGGGAGGAGTCAGGCTTGGGCTGCGTTCACCAACACTGCAGATATTAGGGGAGCGTTGCCCACCACAATTGCATGAACTAAATTCATGGATGACTCCTATACAGGTGTCATTTTAACTTCTAATCACAATGAACAAAGAGACTATATAAACTTACTTCCAAAAGGAATCTACCTGGGACGTGTTCTAGAAAGAATGATTTAAAGTTTTGTTGATTTATAGTCTATCCTAGCTAGGACGTCCTTCTCAAGGTTTCTTCCTTCACCTACTGGGCTTTGGGGAGTATTTTCTCGACCTTATGAGGGCTTAGCATTAGGGGTGTCGCCAAAGATGGGTCTATGAAGCCCTTTGAGAATGAAAATAAACTTTACCTGACTTCAAACGGGTGGATCAACTATGCCTTGTAAATGTCCGCAAATCTCACATATTTTTCCTTGTGCATTTGTTAACAGCAGTCAATGCCAAAGGATGAAAGAAACATGCTGTGTGTGGAGTGTGTGTGGTTGGTGGCTGGTTTAAGCAGCCTCACCTGGACCGAGTCAGACTGATTAGACTCTGGGGCTGGGTGAGGCTGCACACCTGTGGTGCATTGGCCAATCAATACACACAGGCTAAAACAGCCATCAACCACACAAACTCTTAGTTAGCACTGACATGTCAAGCATTTTTCACCTGCTCTGTCTACGAACACAGTCAACAACCTGTCTGCGTGTTACAATACAGGTCCATCAGCCTACAGTTAAGTCAGAGTAGTACACTGGAATACTGTCTTGAATTGAACAGTAACTCATAAGAAAATCACTGAGAGGAAATTGTTTTATTTAAGAAACAGACAAACACAAAGTTTCAATGATGCTGGACATTACTTAGTTGAACAATTTTTGTTTTCTTCCTAGTAAGGCCACAAGAACCTTTTATTTCCAATACTTTCTAAAATGTGTCACGTTGACACTTACCAAGATAGAAGAAATGTCATTGCTTTCATATGTTAAATGTCATTAAATGTGCTAATGCCAGCAATGGATATATTATTGCTGAATTCTCAGCGGCACATGATTAACTAGGGAGCTAAAGTGCTAAGATCACAATAAAAATTAATTGCTAATTAAGTCATGACGACTATAACAATTGTTTTCCAATGGGGAGCCACACCTGCCTAGGATGTATGCTGTGTTCCATGTTGTGACCTATACCTCCTGCCTTTGACAGGTCTTTGACAATTCTGCAGATTCTTCTAAGTCCGTTATGTCTGTCTAAAGGGGATGATTCATGAATTTAAAAAGAAGAGTCAAGTATAGCATATTATGACTCAATGTCATGTCTTTCAATGTATTTTTTTTCTCATTTACTGGTATACAATTAACAAGAAAAGTGAATACTTTAGTCCTGGTTCATATTTCAGCTAGAAAGAGCGTTGGACATCTTATATAATCATACATATACATATGATACATATATAGATGATATATATATGAACAAAAAAAGTCAAGAGTAGAGCTCTAGAGATTGGACCTGCCACCCATGTTTGTGAGTGAGGGAACTTGTGTATTACCAGGCCGGCTAGACCAGTGAATACCAGCTAGCCGTCAGCCTCGACACCTAGGCTGATCCCATTCTTTCCTTCCTGTTTTCCAGGGGCATTTCATGGCTGACTGGAAGCTCGACCATTTTTTCCCCCCCATCCAGAGACAAGCGCTCACTCACCTCTCCATCCCCTAAACAGCAACCTGTTTGAGCCTTTGCCCCACATCTTCCCTCTAGTTACCTCTTGTTTGCGATTGCAATGCCACGGCTACGTTCTCTATCTGGCCACTATGCTCCTACTGTGGCTGTTTGGTTTGACTGGCCGGTCATGGGAATAGTGTGGTGAATGTGGTAGGTTACTTTTGGAAAGGTCGACCACTGAGCTTATTCATCTAATCTCTCTCTCTCTCTCTCTCTCTCTCTCTCTCTCACATTGCATTCACACACCAGCTCAGTTTTCCCCGCTACCCTACGCCCTTATTCATATCCATCAGCACTTTTATTCTGTGTGAATCACATTCAACTCCCCCACCCCCCACCCTCCACTCCTTATTTACTTGTAAATGCAGAGACACCGCCTTTATGGGTGTTAACTCATGTTGCTTCCTTGCAGAGGAGGGGTATGTACACAGCGTTTCTGAACTACCACTGTTTCACGTGACTAGAATCGTCATTGTGACGTAGTGACATCACAAGTGGATAGATAAACCCATTATTTGGTACAGTACACTGGGTAGGCTGGTAGATGGATCTAGTCATCATACATCTGGGTGGACACGCCCACTTGTGATGACACAATGACAATTTTGAAACGGCTTGCAAGCCGGTGGTAGGTGCCCTTTAAGTCTGATTTTGGATTGGGATTGGAAAGAGAAACATTCCACTCACACATATAAATATCAAGATAAGTAGTTGATTTAGTCAAATCCACAGCTCAGCAATTCTGCTGCAATTCACAGAAGTAAGAGAGGGGTTCAAATCCCCATATGACAGAACATGCAGCAGATGTAGATGCGAGCGAATCATTGCCATGGGCTGACAAAGTGATGACAGAATTGCGATTTTTAGATGCACTTTACTAATGCACACCTGAATTTAATCTAAAACAAATAATCATTATTATGATTCATTATTATGATTTCTTGTAGCCTTCTGTTAGATTTTGCAAACTTGTCTGTTAGAGGCCAAGGTTGCTGGTTAAATACCCAGCTCCGCCTAGCTAATTGTCGAGGTGTCCCTGAGCAAGAGGCAATGTAAATCGCTTCGGATAAAAGCGCTATATAAATACTCAATTTATTAATAATTCCAGGAATATGTCTGTGTGTATGTGTGTTCTTCGCCTAGCGTGAGAACCGTTCATCCGATCAACTTGAAACTTGGGCGGGTGTATTGCTGAAGACCCAAGTGAGTGCAGTGTCGCGTGTCAAGTTGATTGGGTTAGCGATTCTCCATAAAGCTGCATGCAGTAACACCAGAGGCCACACAGTCAGTCTGTTACGAATGGGCACGTTACAAACACGCACACTTCTAACAGGCACAGCACATTTCAATCGTAAATATAAAAAATATTAAATAAAAAAATGTTTCTTCAAATAATTTCTTGTCATGGGTCATACTTTACCATCCAAAGTCATGAATGTCCCTCCCGGACATACAGGAGGTAGCCGTTGGTGCTGGGACCCAAAGAGATCCACTGTTTTCTTCTGGATGTCTGCCAGCCGCAGAGATTTAACACATCCTTATTTGATGCAATACAGGGCCGCTGGCTGCCATATAGTGTTAACTTCCAGTCCCATTTTGTCAGAGGCAATTCTCCAAGTTCCAAACAGCTCAATGGACCTCTGAACATTTCAGCTTCATCTCAGACCAGTACAGAACACCCGTTAACTCTGAACTTCATTAAGTGTGCTGGTAGGTATGATTCAAGAGCTGTTATTTAATTGTTATTTAATTGTAATTTGTTAGAAATGCCATAGCCATCTGTCAGCTATTAGTGAGTTCAATGCTCTGTGAGAATATGTGTTCTGGTTGAATGCGCGCCTGACCATTTCAATTTTAGACCGCTCCTGGCTCATTTCTGACCAATGGGGACTCCATCTTTCCTGTGAATCACATGCATGCATCCTGCATCCGTCATATCTCCACCACACACGCATGAATCCAACACTTTTCAATGGCTGAAAAATGTAGGGAGTGAGGGAGGGAGCAGAGAGAGAGGGGAGGCATTTTTTTGTGGTTGTCTATTTTCAAATCGTGCTCTCTTCTGCTCATTTCTGTTCTCACATCTTACCTATAGCAGAAACAATTATTGAGCGGCATACAAACGTTTTTTAGTTCTGATCTGTCAAACCACAGCTCCATTAACCTTGCCTGGCATGGGGTGTTTAAGGATTTGGTACCTTTTTATCTGCATATGTTTGGTAGGAGCAAATGTTAGGAAAACCGTACTACACTACCAAGTAAAGTGTGTAAGCAAACACTCCTTGTCTATATTTCATCATATCATCTTGAAAGTGAATCATTTTCCGTGTGAGCGACGGGCATTGTATGCTAGGTTTGAGGGAGAGGAGATAGCAGACAAGCAGACACACAGATGATGGACAGGAAATAAACCTTGGCTCCTCAAAAGAACGCTTGTTGCCATGGGTGACTGCACAGCGCTGTATGCCTACCTTGACCTAACACAGTGGGGGAATCAAACAGGTAGCAAAAGAGCAAATGTGAAATGAAAGATAACGATTGTGTGGAGGAAAGCATAGTTCAAATGTCTAATAATACTCAGAACCGTAATACTTGGTTATGACTCACTTTTACTCATTTTATATATTTTAAGATTTTTTTGTATACATTTGCTCATAAAGTTATGCAGGCCTACTGGATTAAGTAATGGGAAGTGTCCCATGAGTGGATGAAAATGTGACTGTGAAGTGTGTGTGGATGGTGGCTGGTTTAAGCAGCCTCACCTGGCCTGAGTCTGATTAGTCTGGCTGGGTGAGGCTGCACACATGTGGTGTTTTGACTAATCAATGCCCACAGGTTAAACCAGCCATCAGCACACACACTCAACAGAGAGTGCTAGCATGCTAGCTTTGTTACCACCTGCTCTGGTCATTCAACTTCAAACTCTGCAATAAACCGGATTATGCAACACCTTCCTGTGTCCTGATCATGGAGAGCCCTGAAAAGGCCTCTTAATGTGGCATGTGGCAGGAGGAACTGCTACAGTGATGTGAGAGTACATTGGATAAAGAGTGTGAGAATGATAGAAAAAAGTGAAGGAACCACTTAAGGATCACTTTGACAGAGTGCGGGTGACAGTTTGCGTGAAGCCGAGTGATACGTCTATTATGATGTCTTGCCCCGGGTTACAATAAAAAAAATAATACATTGATTTATTTCACCCATACACCATTCGTTATTTAACTTTTCAAGTTATTCACCACATGGTGTTTTAAAGGAAGGCAAAAAAGGTTTCCTTTTTATACATGTGTCATGAAAGGTGGCAGCATCATCAAACAGGTTTAAACATCTTCACACTATCCCACATTGCATTGCTTCCGGCACCTAGACTGGACAAATAATACAAATGAAAGTCATTTGGGAAATGGAGATCGTATCGAAATACAATTTGCCCGTTTCAGAAAACTAATGGTTTCCTCTGGAGAACACAGTCCAGCCAACCTATAACCTATAACCCCCGAACCATGGCACCAAGTTTACACAGTTAAGTGCTAAACTATTGCTATGATACTATGCTAGGCTAAGCTATTGCTATGATACTATGCTAGGCTAAACTATTGCTATGATACTGTATGAGGCTAAGCTATTGATATAAATGGTAAATGGATTATTTATATAGCGCTTTTATCCAAAGCGCTTTACATTGCCTCACATTCACCCATTCATACACCGACGGCGGTGTCAACCATGCAAGGCAACAACCAGCTCATCAGGAGCAGTTAGGTGTCTTACTAGTGTCTTACTAGGTGTCTCTGACTTAGCTAGGGGGAGCCGGGGATCAAACCAGCAACTTTCCGGTTGCCAGACAACCGCTCTAACCAAGCTGCCTGTACTAGGCTAAACTATTGCGATGATACTATACTAGGCAAGAATGCAAAAGGTGCCTTGAGTCCTCAAAGCACTGCAACTGTTTTTTATTTATAATCACCATCTCCTGATGGGTGACGTTGGTGATTCAGCTAAATTGAGACCTTGATCATCTGCTTTTTATTCGTTCAGCTTGTTATTTTCCATCATTGCACTGGTTGATAAAGTAAATTGCTGAAATTGAATGTGTATGTGTCTGTGTGTTAATGTTGGCGGGGGGGGGGGGTTCCGTGTTCCAATTCTAATATAGACACTATAGAGACACGGAAGAAAAAAAGCCTGGCCATGACTCAAGGCAACCTTGCATTTACTGTAGTCATTACTCTATACTTAGCTTAATTAATCGTAATTGACTGGGCATAATCCATAGCCATGGAGGCATTTACATTCTTACTTAGTGTTCCTACACACACGCACGCACGCGCACACACTCCAACGTTGGTACAGCCCGAACCTGAAATGCCTGTGTGCACAAGAAGATAACTGATTTAAACCAGAATGTATACAAAGTAAATATGTTTATGAATGTATGTGCGCACACACACACACGTACACACATTGAACACAAACAGCTGAGGTGTATGTCCCCAAGGCTAATGATGTCATTAACCTATGGGGTCTTCATTGACAATCATTTATCCTGCTTAAGACTGGAAATAATTAGAGATGACATTAGCTATCTATGAATATGTGTGTGTGTGTGTGTGTGTGTGTGCATGCATGTGTATGTAGGCATTAGATGCTATCTTCGCAAAAAATGATGGATACGAGGCAAGGCCAGACATTCAAATTCATTACTTGTGCATTAAACTAAGACTAGCACTAATTATCCACTCATTAGAGAGATCATAAAAAAAGACCACTCCTTGTGTGTTATCGGTGTCTCCTTTGTGATTTGCCACAGTGTAAAATATAAAAAAGGACTTTATGTGGGACTCTTACACAAACGCTTCCTCCCATCCAAGGACACAGACAAAGAGGGCACATGGTTACGTGATGTTTGGTTGAATCATTCACGTGTCAACGGCGCACATCTCCACCAATCACTGTCATGTCCAGATTTTTCCTTCTCTTCCTGGTGTCTTCCAGCACTGCCGTTGTTTTGGCGCGCCGATAGTGTAACTCCATGTCAAGTCGGGTTTCATCCAGTTTTCAGTTATTTTGCCGTTATTTTGCTGAGCTGTCTAGTCCTAGACAGTGTAGGTCATGTCTGCTTTCGTCTATTTTGTTTTTTTCCGAGTGCCTTTTGTCTTTCGTGTGTTTTGCCGAAGGCCTTGGACTAAACTCCTTTCAACTTTTGTACCGCCTCCTGTTTCTCTGCAGTTGGGTCTGGACTGAACACACCTTATAGAGAGGAAGTATACAAACACCTTAACTCTGAGGGGGAAGCATAAGAAAAACTAAGGAAGGAAGAAGAAGATGAATTATAAGGGAAGAAAATGAGATCACTTTTTAATGAAAAGCTCGTTTTGAATCCAAATCACTAATCAGTTAATAGTGTGCCATCTGAGGGCACAGACTCTATTTCAAACAAAAATAATTTGGCTTTAGAAAAGAGATTTGTTTGCTAATGGGAGTTCTCAAGGGTTTTCTTTGTGATCCTTTCCAGAGAGCAAAGGGACCCCAGGAGCAGGAGGATTGATGTGATGAGATCGATCGAAATTGGACCTGAGAAGAGGTTGATTTTACGTCTAATGTTGCTGCAAAGAATTTCTTGGCGCAGGCTAAAACCCCATCGCTCAACATTATGCATCACATTTTAAGGCCTAGCAACCCAAAAAATATAACGTGCTAGATTTTTATAGATAGATATATCAATAAAGAGACTGTAGTATGATTCACTTCTTTAAAAGTACAATGAAATACAAACAAATCACATGCATTTTGTGTTTGAGAACCAGACTGTAGCCAACGGGGGGGGGTCAATCATCAGTCAGGGGTGCCCTGACTGATGATTGACTGACTTGTTTGCGCGGTTTGGATCCAAAAGAAATGCAAAACTGAAGCTGAACACACACACACACGACACCAAAGTTTGGTACACACGCACAACGGTCGATAACCTATTGACATTAAGTATTAATATGAAGAAGGGAGCAGCAGCCATGATCTTCTGGCTAGAGAGAGAGGTTGGCCAGAGGAGGATCGCCGGACCAGTGTAGTGTATTGGATGAACGGTCAATGTGAGGGTCTGAGGGTCATTGTGCAAATGTCATAGAAAAGGCACTGGCCATTTATGGTCTGTGTGTGTGTGCGTGCGTGTGTAGGTGGATGATGGCATCTTTCCACCCATCTATATATCTGGATGGATGGGTGAGTGGATACATCGATACCACCCACGCAACCAAAGCAATCTTCTTCTGATCTCTTGATTCCCTTATTAGAAAAACCCGAGAAGGCAGAATTACCACCCAACGAGTGCAGGATAAGAGAAAGCTTTATTTTATTCCAACTTAGCATGCAGGCCGTGCGATGGCTAGCAATAATGATCTTTGCTTTAATAGCTAAGCTTTAACAGCGGGGCCTTCAAAGTGTTGAAGACATTTTATTGCCTTTTTTTTGCCTCCATTGCCTGTCGGAGATGACAAGGCAATGTTAAACAATCCACTCAGTACTTTGGCCAGAGACAAGAGGCCATTTATTTAATGTTTCCTCTAAAAGTGTTGCAATAAGGGCACTTACATTTGATTTAAACGCAACGCACAGAGCATGTTCAAAATCACCATTTAAAATCAATGTTGCTCTTTTATTGGTACCTACACCTGCCTTCCTAAAAGCAGCTGAAATAGCCTACTATCAATGAAGTGTCCATTATTGCAACCTCAGTCACGCACTGGTCTTTAATGCAGCCGTTTGGAAGTCACTTCTCGCAGGTCCATGCCCTGATCTCTCCCATTGCGCACGTTTGTCTCTAAAAATGGTAGTGCCAAGGATATAAGCTAAATATTAACTCTGACAGAGCATATACTTACACTCTAACCACCATAAAGTCAATGGCCTTTGTCAACCTCTGCCACGCTACCCCCTGCCCCCATCAGCAGCAGGTCTTGTTTGCTTCTAGTAGATATTGTCTGCAAGGAGAGTTGGCTGCAGCAGTCTGCTGTCTGATTGGCTGATCTCTATTAAAAGAATGGTGTTCTTGGCAGCAACACCGCTGTGCCTTGATTGTCCAGGGTATAAATGATGTCTGGACTCCCCAGCAGGTTATATAGGCACTGCAGGGGCTCATTAAATTCACAACACCCGCCCTTAAAATGGCACCTGCTACTTTGGTTTTGGCTCTGTGATCCCCAAAATGAAATATGATTTTTGAAAGAGCAGCCTAACCCAGAGAACCCAACTTTATCATGTTTAAGGGACAATCGGAAAACTGGAACCACCACGCTCGGCTAAGACAGTACTGCTTCATAACGTTGCGGTCTGCAACTCTGACTCCGACATTTAATTTTCACTAATCGGACCAATGGAGAACGCAAATTCCGGAACAATGATGTCAATGGTCATTCATGGAAAACACAGTTCATAATGCAGAGCACTTTTTTTTTAAACCATAACCTCCTCATCATTAGGCCTCTTTCTCAGGTTTTCGCAGAAGATAACCCAAAGTAGAGTATATCTCCTCAACTACAAGGGCTATACTATGTAATACCTGTGAGATTGTTGTGTAAGTGAAATAATCAATGTAGGTGCTACTGGGTCAGAGTGAATAAAGCTAGAACACAGCATACATGGAGGATTTCATTTCCACCTGAAATAAATGTTTTAGAGGAAATACTAGTGCATTATTAGTTGCTAGCCCTGTCATAACACATTTGATAGGATTTTATGGATGGATTTGATGCAAAGTGAAGTAGAGTAGCAAAGATAGGTTTTAGTCGAGGTAGGTTTAGGTGGAGTTTACAAATAAAAACAATACAATCCAAAGCAAAAATGACAATACAAGCGCGTTATGGGTTCAAACACAACTTTGATGACTAAAACAGGTTAGGGTTAACAAGGTAAGAGAATTTTTGGTTGTAACTAGAAAAAGTGACGTTTGTTCTTGATGGTTTTGGTCCGGTTCTGGCCGTAGATGAATTAGCACATTAAGGATCACCGGTTAAACTCTGGTTTATGTGTTTTGTATGCTAAATGTAATTCATTTCGGCAGCATCAATTGATTAAAACACCACTAGCCGCGACACTAACCACGATGCTAATGCTAGATATGATCACCAAATAGTAATGATATAGTTTACAGTTCATTAAACACATGTTGAAAGTGATGGAGCCCCGATACGTTACTTTGTACAACGCTACTTCGGTAGGTCATACCAGGTAGGTCATACCAGCCCTTTATGAACAAACACAAGCTGTAGGAGATGTTGGTGCCAGCAGAGCTGCCCTTTCTGCACACACTGTGGACAAATTCATTCTTCTGATTCTCTTTTTAAATAATACCTCAACCTAGGTATGTTTTGATTAGGAAATGAACAAAGGACATCAATATATGTTCATAACTTATTATTGATGAATGAAGAGAAATGTTATGTACCATTACATCCCTAACAGAAATACATAACTCTAGTTGTTACATGCTTGGTTATGGTGAGAATCCAATTGTTCTAGGGGTGTGTCACATGACTTTCTCACACGTTTAAATGCCTTACG
>OMKP01009465.1:1894-14172 GCA_900302375.1 Bathygadus melanobranchus
GGGTGAAGTGTTGAGGCGCTTTTGCTAGCCGTGCACATTTATATTACGTTTATCATACACAACGTGTATCAGATCAGAGCAACAATGCTCCGCCCATTCAGCGTTTCGCACATTTTAGACGGAAGGCGAGGCAGAATGAAGCCGCAACAGTCCTGCCTTGAACACGCTGTGTAAAAAGGGCTAGTCTTTGAACGGGCCATAGACAAAAACAAATCAGCCATCTTGTTTTGAGCCACCAAAGACCCTCCACATTGGGCTATTATAGTCCTCATGTCAGACGATAAATCCAATGAAACGGATCTTGTAAAAAGATCAGTTAAGAAATACAAACTCCTTATCTCAGACATGATGAAATACTTACTACTGCTAACACACATTTCCTACAGTAGTACAGCATGAGAACAATGAAGTGTGTCAATAAAATACCTTTCACCATGTCCGAAAGCTCATGGAGAAAGATTACAAAGAAACCCATGACACACATTAAAGAGGCCACGTCAGGCCTATAAACCCTGCTGTTAAAGTGGAACTGAAGACATTCAATGCCTGCTGCATAATATTGACCTAAAACAGAATACAGTTGGAGCTTGGCCGAGAGACTGGGAGACACAGTAGAGCTGAGCACTATTATTGGCATCTCATCTGGCCAGCAGTAGGACTGTCTCCATCTTTTCACCTTCATCTGTCCATCCACATGCAGTATTTACTTTCATTTTCTTATCTCTTAGAGGGCATCTCAAGCCCCCCCGGCCTCCTGCAGATCCTGGAGCTGCCAAAAAGAATGCAGCCCCTGGAGCCTCGAGGGTTCCTCAAACGTTTGTTTTAAGAAACATTATTAATTTGGCCACAGATGGATTTGAGGCCCCAACCTCCCCTGTCTATCAACCAGTGTTTATGGAATGAGATACGTGTGAAACACATTTCCTTCAGGCCGAACAGTGTGAGTGAGTGAGTGTATGTATGTGAGCATGTGTGCGTGTTTTGGTTGCCAAACAACATGGTTAGACCAAAATACTCTCGCTGTGATCTGCTGTGGAATGCCAAGCTGATTGTCCAGCTCTGAGAAATGGAAGTGTATGGAGAGGGGAGAAGCGCTGTACTGTTAAAAGTAGTTTTGCATGAATGAATGCAAACGTTGGTTAGACAGTGAGGTCTATGGCAGACATGGGTCCAATAACTTCTTAATGAAAGTAGAATTTCCAAGACCATACAAGTATCATTCACCTGGCAAATTAAAGAACTAAATTGCAGACAACGTGAACTCGGTTCACAAAAACCCCTGCTGAATATAAATAACCCCTGTAATCAGAAGATCAGTGTAAATTCGCTGGCACGCAGCAAAAGAGTTGTGGAGAGGTTACAGTGGTGCTGCTGTAGCAGTTTTCAACGTGACTTTAATCATATGATCAAGCCTTACACGGTGCTAACTCAAACATCTCAAATTGCTTAACGAGATCCCAACAGTGTGCAGACATTCCAAGACTGTTCGTTAATGGTGCTCAGATGATAAGGGCAAAAAACACATTGCCCTTTTATGAGATATGAGAAAGGCTAACGACTTCTCTTTAGATACGTTATTTTTGATTTTATCAGATTTTATTCAAAATGTTATTCCACAGCGTCAACAAACTCGTGTGTGGCTTCCAACATTTCTTTTTACAGAATGATGGAATGGATATCCAAAACTGCAAAGAGGATTTTGTGCAATCCATTATCACCATGTAGTCCACTGTACTAGACCTACGGTGCTTTTGTAGTGCACTGTACTAGACCTATGGTGCTTTTGTAGTCTACTGTACTAGAATACGGTGCTTTTGTAGTCCACTGTACTAGACTTATGGTGCTTTTGTAGTCCACTGTACTAGACCTACAGTGCTTTTGTAGTGCACTGTACTAGACCTATGGTGCTTTTGTAGTGCACTGTACTAGACTACGGTGCTTTTGTAGTCCACTGTACTAGACCTATGGTGCTTTTGTAGTCCACTGTACTAGACCTACGGTGCTTTTGTAGTGCACTGTACTAGACCTACGGTGCTTTTGTAGTGCACTGTACTAGACCTACAGTGCTTTTGTAGTGCACTGTACTAGACCTACGGTGCTTTTGTAGTGCACTGTACTAGACCTATGGTGCTTTTGTAGTGCACTGTACTAGACCTACAGTGCTTTTGTAGTGCACTGTACTAGACCTATGGTGCTTTTGTAGTGCACTGTACTAGACCTATGGTGCTTTTGTAGTGCACTGTACTAGACTACAGTGCTTTTGTAGTCCACTGTACTAGACCTATGGTGCTTTTGTAGTGCACTGTACTAGACCTATTGTGCTTTTGTAGTGCAATGTACTAGACCTACGGTGCTTTTACACTACATAGTACTGGCTCGACTTGCTTTTTGAGGTTGCAAGCAAGCTGAGGCGATAACAAAAGGTGATGTGAAAACTAGGGTTGTCAAAACAACGCATTCATTTTAATTAATTACAGGAAAACAAAAACATTAATCGCGCTCTACGGCAGAGGTACGTAATAGTCTACTTACGTTTCTTAACAGTCCTCTTAGTGCTAAACTACATTCATAGACTAGTTGGTGCTATCTGTTATATGTATTGATCTTTAAATCGTGATAGTCTGTGCTACAAGCCAATGTTTACTTGCACTGCGGTAGGTTGCTTTTGATAACATTCTTCATATCCAGCTTTTGACATCCAGCTACGTTGAGGGGTACTTAAACTGTAGTGGAAAACGAGCCGGTACCTAAGCGAGTCGAGTCGAGCTGGTACCATGTAGTGGCAAAGAGCCACTAGTAAAGCTCACCATCCACAAGCCAACACGTTAAGTATATGGCAGGAGGGAAACATTGACTACTCTTGTGTGCTCAGAGAGTTTGTGAGCCTTGTGTGGGGTGATGAGTCTTTCCAAAAGGCACTTGTTTCAGGATTAATTGTATTTGTATTGACATGAACCTGGTAACAATATGCTCAGGGCTTGGGGTCATGGGGGGGGGGTTTAAAACTCTGAATCTATACAGGAAGATGTGGGATTGGAAGACAATCTGACCTGCGTGTCCTTGCTGTAACAGGCTTACTTTAACAAAGCTGCAGTAGAGGTGAAGCGGAGGTCAGCAGGCCCTTCCCAGGCGTTTTTAATGAGAGCCAGACAAACAGGTCATTAAAGACGCCTCAATTAGACCACTCCAAATCCGGTTAGGGGGTCGCTCAAAATATTTGCCGTGTCCCTGGACGATGTAAGCTTCAAGAAAAACAGGCCCGGGATTGTGCCTGCATTTATATGCAAGTGTGCTTGCATGTGTACGTGTACCAGTGCATATGTAGCATGTCAAATTATAAGGTGATCAGAGAAGTGTTTCTCGAAGTGGGAGGTGCAGGGGGATGGGATTGAAGGGATAACTGATGTATTGTAGTGAGGGGGAAAGACCAATCGCACGCTGTAGAAAAGCAAAGCACAGGTGGAACGAACAATTAAGACACGTGTTGCACACAAGAGCTGTAAATAAATGACTGCCCGCGCATGTGCACAGATATGCCAAACTCTATAGTCCCCACGCATGAACCGAAAATGACGTGATCGGCTGCCTCGCTTCATGAGCAGCAGTTGACTTACAATGAGAGCTTGCGACAAAGAGCGGCGGTCACCGTAGCGCCGAGGCGAACATTTGTGACTTTATGTTAATTAGCGGCGTAGGCGCAGAAGCAGCAACCAATAGCAGAGCTGGATTGTATTTTTTCCCAGCGCAGGTTTCTAGCAAACATGGAGGAGAAACTATCCGTTGAAGTCTCCAGTTTCCCCAGAGTCAAACAAAGACGGCAAACAAGGGGATTCTGTTTCAATTATTGGATTAGATTCAACTTTGATTACAATTATGCTGCCGCGCGTACAATATTCGAAAGTCAATTGTTTGGAAATATGATTTGCTTGCTAAATAATTGACAGGGGAAACGTGGAAAATAGTTCATTCGATCACGCTTTACGGGCTGCAGAGACTTCTACAACAAACTTGATACTGGGCACACCCGAATGTGATGTCTGAAGCACTGCTTGAACGGCGAGTCCACAATAATACGACAAAAGTGTGTGTACTTCTTGACATGACTTTTGAGGGGGCGAACTATTGGTCAAGAGACACCAGCTGAGGTGCTTGGATTCAGCCATCTACTCTGCAACGGAAGCAGCTTTTAAATGAATTTTGTAAAACGGTGTGGAAACAGATCTAGTCTGCCGTCTGGTGACACAGCAGCGTCATTTTGAAAAGAGTCCTGCGAACCCGTCAACATCACAAACAGGAAGACTGAGGACGAGTAGTCGAATCTGTGGTCCGTTCCCTGATACGAATCCCTTGTGTGCGCATGTGCGAGTGTTAACTGGACAAAGCCAATTCTCATTTAATTCAAATGACAAACAAGAACAGGAGGGTTCAGCCCAGGATCAGCCCGGGACCAGCCCGGGACACTGTGGCGATGTGGCACAGACTGGACCAGAAGCAGACCTGTTTACATGGAAACATACAGCCATAGCTAACCAGGATCCCCTCACCTTTGTTCCCACGGTCATCTCCCCAAGAGTTCTCCACTCTCCACTTCTCATAGCTATCCTTTTCTCCATCCTCCTTACAGACAGAGAGAGAAAGAGACTGTCAGATGGAGAGAGGGAGATAGAGAGAGAGAGAGAGGCGGGCAGATAAAGAGAGGGGGAGAGAGACAGACAGAAAGACAGAGACAGAGAGAGGGAGAGACAAACAGATACAGTGAGAGAACGCCAGAGACGGAGACAGGGAGATGCAGGAATTGAATGGTGGTGAAGTGGTGTGATGGTGAGAAAGTGTCCCGACAGCTGGCCTTAGTTACAGAAGAGGAATCGACAGTGATGTGTGCAGCCGGTTACAGCGGCATAAACACGCGGTGAGCCCTTTGATGCACGGACTGATCTGACTATGTGTGAAAACCGTGTGTGTGTATCGGTACGTGTGTGAGAAAACTATGTTTACCAGAGTTTACAGTAACCAGGCGCGCGGCTGTACAAGCGCACGAGGCTTTGAGAAGCGCGTGTCTGAGTGTGTCTTCATACCCCGTCTGTGACGGCCGTGAGGATCATGGCGTGGGTCATGAGGGAATCTCCGAATATCAGCCGCTCCATCTTCGAGAGGTTTTTTACCGAAACACCGAACACCAGCTCGTGGTTAAAACTGCACACACACACACACACACATATGCAGTTTAAGTACAGGAACGATATCGTTTCATACACAGAGTCCATGCAAATGATTTACCCACAATCCCTAACACCTATTTAAAAGGACAGGACTACATTTACATTTAGGGCATTTGGTGCGTTTATCCAATAGTAAGCCACTCAAAATGTACAATAAGTACATTTGTCGAGAGAGGAGATGACCTGCAGCGAAGGGCCCAGGCTGGAATCAAACCCAGGCCGCTGCGGTAAGGACTTAGCCGTAATGGCGCGCGTGCTACCAGGTGAGCCACCGGGACGCCCCCTAAAACACCTATTTAAAAGGGCAGGACTAAAAACATCCCACGGTCCACGCCGGCAGACAGACGTAGTCGTGGAGGGCGGTACGTTTTTCTCCGGGGACGTCCGCGCCGGAAGGCCTGCCGTGTGCGAGCAGAGCGCCAACGAGGTACCACTTGAAAAGGGCTCGCGTGTTACACGGCAGAACCCTCGCGCAGCACCGCACACGTAAGGCTGCTAATGACGAGTTCTGGGTCAACAGTCAGGGATCCGGTGTTTCAGGGGAACCAGCGGGGCTCTTGAGCAGGCCATTACTCCCTCTCTCCGCCATGGGATGCCTGTTCGAACCCCGAAGGGCATTGCTCTACTGTCAAAATCGCTCTACTGTCAAAATCCTCCACCACATACTCACAATACTCCACCCCTAATGAAATCTAACATGTGAAGTGAAGTTATGTATGTAGAGAACCACACGTGTGAAGACCTGATGCCCGTCTGTGCAAATATTGTTGAAGCGGTGCTCTTTTGTTTTCTGTTACTACATTCTCGTGGCTTAGTGGGTCTTCCGCAAGAGATCCGTACCCAGCTGACCGGAGGCGAGGGTCTTAGAGGGAGATAGAAGAGATTTGTATTTGTTCTCCCAGTGTTTGGGCCAAGTTGGGGAGCAGCACTGGGTCAAGCACTATTACAAATAAATCCAAGCGTTTGTTTTACCCTGCTTGTGTTGCCCTGTTTGGAGTACCAGATGGTTGCCACATACGACAACATAACGAATGGCAGAGAGTTTGCAAAAAAATAACAAAATAAACGAGAAAAAAAAAGCTCCAATGCACAACGGGCAACGTGGGTGACCCCGCCCTCTCGCTGCTCGAGACATGCTTAAACAAACACAAAGAATTATTTGCTCATGCAGTTTGACTAATGTCCAGTCAGCAGACAAATCAAACAGTTTACCACTGGTGGATCGGTGATGGGAAATTCTGTGCTTGTAGTCTACACTACTGGCAGCAGCAACACACATGCGCACGCACGCACGCACACACACACACACACACGCACACACACGCACGCGCACGCACACTCACACGTTCATGTCGTTGATGCCGAGCTTGCTGTGGAAATGTTTTCCTACATCGCAGCCGAACCACACAGCCTGGGAGGGTGAGAGGAGAAATCTAAAATTAGGACCGCTACTACTGAGGACTGTTTTCCTTGTCTATTAATCCATCGGTGAAAGCAGCATAAATACTGGCAAACGGCCATCACAAGTTGCTTAAGCCATGTCTGAAACTAGCTTGCATTGTCTGACAGGCGGCCAAGAAAAACAACAGTATTGACTTTATTATAATGAGCTAAAAATTGAGATTTTGAAACTATTAACCGATAACCAAAGCGGAATAAACACATTTTATTTTTTGATTACGCTAAAATGTCTGCTACTATTGAGAATGACGTCACAGCACGAGTGGCTGTGTGTGTTCTTGTGTTCGTGTGTTCGTGTGTGTTTGTGAGAAGCCCCAGACACCCTGTACCTCGCCGTCCTTGATGGAGTCCGCGGCGGCCTTCTTGAGCAGCTGGATGGGCTGGTTGTTGTACTGGGTGCTACGGCCTCCTACCATGTTGCCCAGGAACTCCACGGTGTACAGCTTGCCGTAGGGGTTCTGGGGCCGAGGGTCGTTCACAAGGCAGATCTACGGCCGGGGAAACACAGTGACAGGGAGACAGAGAGAGCTGTCACAGGGTCAACGATGGCGATGATCAAGAGCACTTAAATAGCAGCCGGCACTTGGCATTGTGTAGCATCTTATCCTAGCTAGGGAATAACCTAGCAATTATCAAGTGCTTGAATCTTGTTCTACTCAAATCTTACTGTACTGTCAGTGATATATTGTTTCACTCTTACAGACAGAGAGAGAAAGAGACAGAAAGACAGTCAGAGACAGACGGCTAGAGAGAGGGAGAGAGACAGACAGAGAGGGAGACGGAGACAATAAATACATTTGGACAAATGTAGTTATTGTAAATCGCTTTGGACAAAAGCGTCTGCCAAATGCCCTAAATGTAAACGTAAAGAGCACATCTGTTTTTTTGTTTTGTTTGTTTGTGACCTCGTGTCCACGGCAAAGAAAGAAAGATGCTGACCTTGAACCCCTAATTTCAATTGAAATGATTATGCAAAAAAACCCACAAAAAAACATCACAGCTAAACCTCATCCCCATGTGCAGATGGAGCATGTGAGAGGACCAGGGGATGGGCCAGGGCCAGATGAAGACGTCACAAGGTCACGTGAGCCGTTCCCATTACCCAAGTCGTACTCGTTATTACATTACTCTACATGAAAGACACATTGAGATTGCGCTGCGATTGACGTCTCGTGTGTGTGTGCGTGTGCGTGTACCTTGTCCTCCATGTTGTACAGGGGCTTGACGTGCTCCTTGTAGAACTGCTGCGGCGTCAGGGGTCCCATGCGGTGGAAGGCCTTTTCCTTGTCTCGGTACTCCCAGCTGATGGTCTCAGGAGGGCTGCCCAAACATACACTGGCCACCCGGAACACCTGGACAGACACGCACATACTATATATATAAACGCTAAACATGCACGTCACTTCGTTGTATAATACAAAAGAGGTCATATGAAAATAGAAAAACCACATTAAACGATTAGGGTCCATTTATAGGAGTGGAATGCGAATGCTTGCAGCGGTTTTCAAAACAAAAGCAATGCTGTCTTGCTTTGATGTGAAAAAATGCATGAACTGTGATGGACAAAAACTCCAGTTCTAAGGTAATGTGATGGAGAGTAGTTTAAAGCCACATTTTCTAAATCGAAAGCCAATTTTCCAGCAGCCTACTTTTTTCATGCCAAAACACCTTAAAATGATGTGTTTGTTCCTGCTTCCTCTCATCCATCAGCTACAGGTCTTTAACCCTCTTCCAACTTTCCTTCAAGCAGCGTTTGTTCCTATCTAAATCTAGTCATATCGGAAACCCAAAGCTGGGATACTACTTTTGTTCCCAGTCTCCTGCTGTGAGCGTCTGTCCTTGCGGTTTTTGGTGGAACACATTGAGCTTGTTTAAACGGGGGCCTTTCTCTGTCTCCAGCCCGTCTCTACGACGATGAAGCTATCCGAGGAATTTCCCGTCCCTCTCGGTCCCTCTTTGCTATATCTGTACGTTGCACTCCTTGCCAAAACCTCAACAATAATAAGAAAAGGCAAAAATCCTTATTTGAAATTGATCAAGTCGACACAATAACAATTCTGCGAGGAAATACAATACATCATTGGCAATACTGTTGCTGTTAAAATCATAAAATGCAGCCATCTAAGGAAAATTACATTTGTCGATGACAAAACCAAAGAGGATCACGCAGAGAACCAGAGCATAGCAGCAGTTTCCTCCCCCGAGTCAACGAACGTAAACGTCCTCATAGAACCTTTCCTTTCAGGTTAGGGCACTCTGCCCGTTGAGATGTGTGAGACATAGGTACACAGAGCACAACAGCCTGTGTGTCCATGCACACATTTGGGGCTAGCTCGCATTCATATGCACCGGTAAGCACGCAGCCATGGAAGCATGCAGGCCGGTTTACAATGGCAGCCTTAACAGCAAATGCCTCTTCAAAAGCACACACAACTACAAAGCTAACAGCCATGTTTAGACTGCCGTGTAGGCGAGACCAAATGCAGAGGTGCCCATCCTCTGGCTAGCTCGTCTGTTTCCCTTCTTAGCCCTCATGCTCGTGTTGGC
Organism: Bathygadus melanobranchus; assembly: GCA_900302375.1. Lineage (NCBI taxonomy): Eukaryota > Metazoa > Chordata > Actinopteri > Gadiformes > Macrouridae > Bathygadus > Bathygadus melanobranchus. The sequence goes on from OMKP01009465.1 coordinate 11,122, forward strand.
TTCTTATTTATATGTACAGTATTCTCTATACTAGATTCTTTAGATTCTCCACTGGTGGGTAGTGGGGGCATTTTAAGTGGGTCGCAGTGCATGTGCCAAAACCGAAAGAAGCCCATGAATTAGGCTAACTAATTTTCGAAACATCAATGTTAATTCACGTTTCAGTGGCTTACTATTTCATTGAGTTTAGCCGCAATTGTTGCAGCTTTCTGTGTTCGCTCCAAGTTTTTAGCAGTACACAAAAGGCATTGTTGATAACTGCAATATTGGCAAATAAATTTTTTATTTTTGGGCCGTGAGCTTTAAATGGACCATTAGAATTAATGACTAATGACACATGTGGGTCCTGAGGCTAAACCAGTTGAGAACCACTGATCTATACGCATTCTCTCCCTCTCCCGCCGCAGGACCGCCCGTTCTGCTCAGCAGGTCAAATAAACTACACGTCAGTCTAGGCTGGGCCCACAGAGAGGGCCCCTGGTCAGGGAACAATGGGCCCGCGTCAGGGACCCGTGTGCGCTGACGTCACGGCGCCCGGGGTCAATATTGAAACACCTGCCTCGGTGGCGACTGACAAAAGCACAGAGATGGACGAGAAGAAAGGAAAACATGGCGTGCGAGCGATTTGCAGAGTGGGAGAGAGAGAGAGCCTATACAACTACATACCTGGGAGTATTTGGAATAAATAACAAATGTAACTATGCTTAGTCCATCGTGTGTGTCCAATAATGGCTCTTTATGAAGTGGGATTGTATTTGGTAAGTTTACATTTCACTTAATTGCTTCCAAATACTATGATGAAGTGCGGGGTGCCTTGCAATAAAGCCAGCCATGACTGTAATCATATGGCTGATTTATCATCCCTGTGTTTAAGTTAATAATACTCTCATTTTAATACTTTACACATCTAAAAGCTGAAAACAAGTTCACTGCCAGACAGAGATTATGGCTGATGGTTGGTTCTGATCCGAGGCAGGCAGCTCTCTGGCCAGCCAATCAGCTCCCAGCAAAAAGGTCTACGTTACGGGTCCTTATCCAAGATCTGCTCTGGGGTCAGCTGTTATTGCCAAAAACAGGAAGGAGAAGGGAGTAGAGGAGACAGCTGGTAGGAGGGATATTATTATATACACAGAGAGAGAGAGAGAGAGAAAATGAAATTTCAGGAACTTCATTCCTGTGAATTTAACTCAATGCAGTGATGGACCATAACCATGCTTTCCCACGCTGGGGAAACCATGCACACATAGTGTAATAATGTACCAAAGCCAGGTGTGAGTGGTAGTGGCTAGAAAGTGGAGCAATGACCATGTTTGGACATAGCACTTACATCTTGAAATCATGAAAACAGCCCATAAAGGAATCCCCATAAAGGATCCTTGAGGCAATTCAAGTAAATGTATTGGTGTGATACCAGTATTTAAGACACAAGTTAATTAACACAGTTGTACCCTTTGCGGTTACTGTATGCTAATAAGAGCTGAAGTGTCCCCTGTGTCTCCATGTTGGTAGATTTCCCTACTTCACGATAGCAATCAGCATCTCCCACGATGACGTCAAGCGACTTCTTGTTAATTAGATTTGCACCGAGATTCTCACGTAGTGATCCTGCAGCTCATTTAGAGCAATTAACCACGTGACAATCTCACAGAGCCATCCGGCAGATTGGATTACGGGTCCCCTCTCTTGGAACAAAACAAAAAAACAACAACATTTAACGTCACTGCCAAACAGGTGTTTCCTGACGCGTACTCGCACACGTTTGCACACGTTCCGGATCCCAACGCGCACCTCGATGCTGAGGCAACAGGTTTGCGCGTCACTGATCAGACGCGTACGCATGGCGCGGCTGAAAGGGCACGTGTGTAGCGTGCGCGCCTGTGTGAATGAGGTTAAAAACTCCAGAGGGACACCAGACGCATCATAAAAGAGACGGCTGGTCTTTGATGCTCCGCCGGTTCAGAGTCCCCCCCACCGCCAGACCGCATATGGACACCGTCGCTGCTGCAGCCTCAGCAAAGACAAACTGCCCTTGCTTAATGGGCTGCTGCTTCGACCAGGTTATGTTGGGATAGTGTTAACAACGGGATGTGTTTGTAGCCCAGGGGATCGGTGGACGCAGCAAAGCCTAGCTGCCGAATATGTCAAGGGCGTCGTAAAACAAATAACTAACAATAATCTACAGCGACTGGAATCAGAGGCGCTGATCCTAGTGGCCTGTCGCCACGGTGGGGTCAGAGGAAAGGGAAGGGCTTCGAGAGCGGTGTGAGACAAAGACCAGGGCTCAAGCCGTGACCGCTGCACACTGACGATGGACAGCATCACCTCCACGTGCCCCAAAGTGGGACTGACACCACATCTTCTGATCTGCACGTGAACACAAACACATTTGCGAACCGCTGAGGGTGTGTTCCTTCAGCGCGTAGACACAAAAATCACTCGCACTGTGTGTGTGCGCGTGTCTGTGTGTGTACAGACAGAAGAAAGGAGGAACAAAGGATCTGAATATATTCCTCAACTTGACAGTGGCGCACCTCACGTGGCACGAGGCTAAAATATCACCTGCTTGAAGAGCTTTGAGCCACGTTCCCATTTCGCTCAGTGCAGCCACTACATAACTACCAAACACCTGACACCTAACAAGCCGTCAACCACATTACTGTCAAAAGCCAGACATAACTAGCTTACCGGCTACGGTGCCGGCATAGCTGCCCTACTTTATAGCCGTTACCACATGAAACATCACAAGTCCTCTTCAAATGCTCCTTCAAATTGCTAATCTGGAAGGAGGGCACCGTTTAAAATGTTACGCACGACATCACACGCAAAATAGATGTAAATAAACAAACGGACAAAGTGTTCTTCGGGCGAGTACGACCCTCACCTGGACGTCCCGCCGTACCCCAAACACACACTTAGAGCCCAAGCCTTTGTCCCTGCTGCCCCCAAGTTATGTTTCCCCAAAAACAAACCGTTTCCAGGTGGACAAACAGCCATTGAACACACAGCCCTGGGCGGCCCCCAGCACAGTGGGAGCACACTTTACTGTTGCGC
>OMKP01009502.1:1371-15237 GCA_900302375.1 Bathygadus melanobranchus
TAACGTGCTCAGGGCCGAAGTACAGATGAAGAGATATACACACACACACACGCACAGGGGCGCGCACACACAGTGAGCCACTGTTCTTTCGTTGAACCTTCTGTTCATTGTTTCTCACCTGTATACACACACACACTCACACACACAGAAAAAGCATCACAGCATGAAACAGAAACAAACACACACACACACACGTTCACACCTTCACAAACACCCCACCGCACACCCCGCCTGCTCCCCTCTCGCCAACAGAGATACAAGCACATAATCCTCAAACTCATTACGGTAACACGACACACGGGGGACTTGCAAATACACTGCGTGACCTTCAGCCGGGAAGGCAGGCAGGCAGGCACACTGGGGCCCCCGCAGGAAAAGGGAGCTCGGGGGCCCGGTCAGGGGCCTCTGGCTGAGAGCCAATACACACGCTGGCTTTTTCCAGAGATCACTTCACGGCTCAGACAGGATGATTTGGTGATTTTGAAAACTCCAAGAAGCTGAAGAGAGGAAATGGAGGGAGGAGAGATGGATATGGTTGCACCTAACAGAGGATGCTGTCGGCCAAGTGGTTTTGTATGCGTGGAGGAAAACGCTAGAGCCTTTACATATTAATCTTGAGTATTTTGTGTGTGTTGGAAGATGATAAAAAACACTCAATTAGTAAAGCAATGGAAGAAATAAGCTGTTTGTTCTCCTTTTAATGGAAGTGATCATGGTTGGATTCAGCGGTTTATGCCCTTGGATCATGCGACCTTGCTTCATGCAATATTTTGCCTTCCTTCCCTTCAATCCGGTGCTAATAAAGTTTTTTTGTTTTACTGTCGGAACAGTTGGGGTTTATGTGCTGTTGTGATAAGCGCGGCTAGTATGTTTCTCATTGGGATTTGTCATTGTTGTTAGCGCTGCAGTAGCCAATAACTAGTCCATATGTTTCAAATGGGTCAAATGTTCTCCAGCAGACGCGCTGACTTGCCTCTGCTTTGGAATCTATTTTGGTTTCAGTGTTTTATCCTAGCTAATGGGGTAAAGGGGTATGGGGTAAAGAATCTATTTTGGTTTCCGTGTTTTATCGTAGCTAATGGGGTCGTTTAGATACAATAATGCATAAACATGACTTGAAATCTATTCATATTCACTTGGCACTTGTCCTCCTCCGCCTCCTCTCTCACACATTTAAGAAACCAAGAGTCTCGTTATCCTACATCACGATTGCATGGTCTTCTCGTGCATTGCGAAGCCACCAGTAACTTCTGTTAGTTCGTTCATTCTTTATAGCACAACTGCAACTACTGGCTATACATATTCAATGTAACTCGTTTGCTCTGCTATTCTGGAGTTCAGTACTGCAAACGGACGCGACACCGCAAAGACAATATGATAATGGGATCGAGGCAAGCAAATACGTCAGGTCGCTGTGTTTCTGCATAACATCCTAGATTGCTGCAGCGTTGTGTTGTGTTCTATGGTAATATAGTGGTGAGGATGGGTCTCCCGATAATATTATATATATAATATACAATATAATAACATAATATTCTGTGATTCAAAGTACACAACCACGTCCATAATGAAGGCCGAGACGCTTCCACTTCCTGCATCCTGAGACCGCGCTTCAAGTGCATCAACAGAAGTTATGCACCTCTTTAAGATAACATTCCATGGCGATGCCACGTTTTCCATCATCCATTCGTCAGTCTGTCCATCTATCCATCCTTTCAGACCCCATCAGTCCACCTTTCCGCCCGCCCACCTGTCCATCCGTCTACCAATCAAGCCATCTGCCCATCTTCGGCTTATTTTATATTAGCAGGGAGCTGCGGCCGGGCCTTGCACTTTAGGCAGGGAGACGCACTGACACACAGCGTGTCAGACCATCACACACACACACACACACACACACACCTACACACACACACACAACACACACCGAAATCAATCATGTGTATTTGAATGTGAGCCAATGTACCGGTGCTAAATATGAAATGTGCTGATAACAACAATGATATTGTGGATGTTTGCCCTGCATCTCATGTGTACTAAATCCCCAGCAGACAGCGTCTAGGAGCTTAACACCTGAGAGCTGGAAGGAGCCGCCGTGCCCTCTGCACTGCACACCCTGCCCAATTACTGTATTCATTTTGTATTTTTCCACGAAAAAAAATAAGTAGACCCCACGTATCTTGGTCATAACAATAGCCAGTATAATACAGGGGTCCTGGGTGGCCTTTTTGTTTTTTTCAGCTTCGATATGTCTGAAGTGAACAATTAAAATAAATGTTTTTTTGTTCATTTCTTGTAACTCTCTGAGGTCTTTCTCTCCATGTCTAATAACGCTGTGATTCGCCATGGCAGCGCTGCTCCTTGCTTGTTAAAGGACAGAATATGAATAATTCTCCCTCTCGGCTAGAGCGCGGTGCCAGGCCTGTTAGCATTTTGACAGTTTCGTGTATGGGACTATTTGCACTCGCCAACACTTCCCTGCTTTCCAACAGTGAGTTTGTCCAGTGAGAGGACACCAAGTGTAACCCTGTAAACAGCAGCACCATGCCTGCCTCCTGGCTATGACTGCACTGTGGTATTTCCATAAGCACGGAGGCATTGGCATCTCTCCCATGTTTAGCTGCAGTCGCAGTGTGTCCAATATCAGTCTCTCTGTATGTCTGTCTGCGTGTCTGTCTGCTTGTCTGTGTATCTGTATCTATCGATCTATCTATCTGTCGATCTATACCGCTACCTGTCTGACTGTATATCTATCTGTAGCTCTGTTTGTAGGCCTATACCGTTTCTATCTGTCTGTATACAGGTACGTGCCAGTGGTGGAGTAAAAGTAGTCAAATCTTTTACTTAAGTACAAGTAGTAATACCACACTGTAGACATGTTCTGTTACAAGTCATGCATTGAACATGTTACTTAAGTAAGTAACAAAAGTATCAGCATCAAAATATACTTAAATACTTATGTAAAAAGTACAATATTTGCCTCTGAGATGTAGTGGAGTACAAGTATAAAGTAGCAGAAGTAAAGTAAAGTACCTCACATTTGTACTTAAGTACAGTACTTGAGTAAATGTTCTTAGTTACTTTCCACCACTGATGTATATGTATCTGTCTATCTGTCTATCACTTTATATAGTTACCTGTCTGTCTGTATCTCTGTTAATGTACCTGTAGGCCTGTATCTATTGATAGATACAGGCCTATCTATCTATCTATCTGTCTGTCTGTCTATATCCTCCCCAACCCTCTCCCATCTACCCGATCAATACTTGAATCTCACCCCTCCTGGATCCTTAGCACTTCCATGTTTGTATGTCCTGGCACTCTGTAGGATCCTGTATGCTGGTATGTCCTGGCACTTTAAATATAACTTAGCTTGTGTAGCATCTAATCCTGGCTACCTGCTGTTGTACAGTAAGGAGGCAACCTAGCAACTGTAAGCTTGTACACTTGCTCTATTGACCTGGCAACCAGGAATGCTTGTAACTTCTGTTCTAATTGTACTCTACCTTCAGCGATATATTGTTGTCTCCCTCTTTCGACAAATGTGTTACTTTTTTTGTAAGTCGCTTTGGATAAAAGCTTCTGCCAAATGCTCTAAATATAAATGCTCTAAATGTATATATTTGTACCCGTCTGGTCTCCAGTCATTAAAAAAAAGACTTCTTCTCCAAATCGATCATTTATACAAGTGTAAGCCAGTATAATCATACTAAAAAGTACACGATTAAAGGGATAAAAGGAACTTCAAAATGTCATACTTAACAGGTTAGAGTCCACTGAGATCAGTCTCTGAACTCCATTAGCTTGTAATTATATATTAATTGTATATTTATATAACAATGTATATTTTATTACATTGACGTATAAACATATTGCTCTTTGGATATTTTTTAATATTGTATATTTTGTATATTTTTTATCCTTAGTATTTCTTATTCTTTTAACTGCAGTCACGGCAGCTTGAACACAAGAATTTCACTCACTCCTTTATACTTGTGATGTGACAATAAACTTGAACTTGAACAAACCCACAACAGATTCCATTTCTGCAAAGATTTAAGAAATATGCTTCATGAAAATCAAGAACCTTGACCATGGAAACCTACACCAGTCTACTTCTTTTCCATTTCTAAATTCAAAACAACTGTATCCTTCCAGCTTTGAGCTTCCTGCCTCGTGGTAGTGGAAGGGTGGTAGCCTAGTTAGTGATTTATTTACCGCTGCTGCTGATTCTAATTTAACATTTTAGTCTGCTGTGCCCCCAGAGTTCAGGGGTGCTCTGTTCCGTAGATGCTCTACGAAAGTACCATAAACCATAATAACTGTCTCTCCTGGCTTCACGAGAATTCAACATCCGTCCTCAATATAATTTGTCAAAAGAGTGAGCGTGCCTCGCCACAAACGTGGCACTTTGCTTTTGTGATACATCGTCATGTTGTGTAAAAGCGCTGGTATGGCAATTCATTAGTTTTTTTTTGTCCATAAACTTCACAAACCCTGTACAGACGCGACGCACATTGATCCCAAAAGAGGAAAGTGCAATATAGAATTGGGATTTGAATATTCAGTGTCCGACGCGGCCGCTGACCTCGTCACATGCCTCCACGTGACTTCATTCCTATTCTGAATTAATCATGCATGCCGTCTGACAAAATAAACGATTCAAAGTGCTTGCCCGTGCTGTTCATTCGGTTTTCGCATGGCGCCCGATGTGAAATGTGTCCGATGTTCGCCCTCTCCCTTTCAGCGGGGGAGAGTTTGTCAGTGTTTTACTTCTAATACCACTTCTCCCCGACACAGAAGGGGGGGGGCATCCAAATCGGAAGCATACAACTCCATACAAAATAATTAAAGATTGCTTTTGGGGGACTGGAGCTTGTCGGAAATAAAGCTGTGAAATGATCCGTGATTAACAGCGCCGAATCCCCGATCTACTGATCTACTTTGTGCCTTTTTTTATGGCGCCGTGGAAGTTGTCAAAGCATGATTGGCTGAGGAGCAAGAAGAAGCTTCGCCTCGACGCAGCCCTGGGACAAACGCATTAATGGCGTCCGTGATGATGTCATGGTTTTTCTTTTTATTCAGCACCTTCCCAGGGTGTCCCGGCGCATGCAAAATGTGAAAACGTAATTTGTGATTATGTGAGGAACTGAGATGTATGGGTGAACACCTGGCAGCAGAAGGGATCTTCACATTCAAGGATCAGTGAGCAGATGTACTGCTGCCATTTTGCTTTTGGCTGCCGGGTGTGATTCATTCATTCTCTTATCTTCTTAAATTCCCACCCAAATCCACGGGATTTTATTCTGAGATGGAACGTACAAATTCTTGTTAGATGCAATAGGTAACAGATGTGTATGTATGTATGCATGTGTGATGTATGTACATACGTACGTATTAATGGATGGATAGAAGAATGGGTGTGTATGTGTGGGTGTGTTCAAATAAAACCAAATCACATATTTATCCTGAAACAAACCTCAGCCTCATTTCGCGACACGTCGCCTGCACGTCAGTCACACGCGCGCTCTTCATCTATTTAAACATAATGTGCCAAAAAATGACAAGATAGTCGAGTGTTAAATGCTCAAAGCGCATTTACACCCATAAACCTATTGTGTAAAAAAAAAGAAAAGAACTAAGAGACGAACGAAAGAAAGCATTTGCAGGAGGAAACAAAGTGCAGCAGTTTGCCTTGTCAGTTGCTCTCGGCAGAGCACAGAAGAAATTGAGTAGCTGGCTGACATGTGTCAAGTCTTGCCGACTCCCACTATGGCTGATTTGAGTCTGAGTGACGGGCTTCCACCGCCACCTCCTCCCCACGAATATTACAGAGTACTTCGTATTTAAGACGCCCCTCTCTTTCTCTCTGCGATCACTTCTGTGACTGGTTTAACGTGAATGCTCAGAGACCTAATCTGAAACTACAGTATGTCGTGTCTTGGGGAAAGTATATATATATATATATACTGTATATATAAAGGCCTCGACGTCACATGACAAGGCTGTAATTCCTTTATAAAATCAGCCTGTTTCATACCCATCATTATGGAAATGCTATGTACAGACGCTGTCAACAGTGGGGAGCTTTAGATATTATTATGAGCGAAAGGTAAACAAAGGGAAAGAAAAACCGTGAGCTTCTGCATACTAATTGAGAAAATATTCCCTTTTGATATAACTCAGGAGATGTGAGGAGCACTCCGTGTGAGCTAATTACAGAGTCGTAGCACAGAGCTCATTAGCAGAATGCTAATGAGCCTTGTTTACCCTTATCTCATGTCACAAATAGGGGCGGAATGGGTTACGATTCCAAAGAGCGGTAAAAACCGAGAGGGTTTAGAGATTGGAGATTGGCATTGTCTTCAAGCATGTGTTTCAATTCATGAATCCTGAATGAATGCAACGCTAATTGTTTGTGGCTGTGATTGGTGGATGCACATGCACACACAAGCACACGGAGACACACACGTACAAGATAAATTAAAGAGACACACACTCACTTGCTTGTTTCTTCTGCTATTGTCATTTATTTAGACATTTCTGAATTCAGCATTTTTGTTTTGTTTTTTCTTGGAAAATATGAATAAAAATAATTCTGCTCGGTTTCTCGTCTCGCCATGAGTCAGTAAACATGCGGTACAGAGGGAACAGCTCTGCTTTTGTTGTGGAATAAGCAACACTAAGATTCTCCTATACTTTGTCCATTTGAACAACTCAAGCTTCAAAAGAGTTTATGATTTCAAAGACCTTGCGATACATAAGAGGCTACATTTACAATCCATTTAGAGCTAACAAATATATATTTTGACCCCAGAAAAACAAATGTTTTCATTGATGGCAATATGGTTGAAAATATGTCACAGGGTCAAATGGTAAGAAGCTGTTAAAGAAATGAAAAATAAACAGCATATCATGGTATTGATATACTTGTGAGGAGAGTTTCTTTGTAAGCATAAACGTCTTATTTCAGCATCTTATTTCAGCATTTTAACTCGTATAAATAACTTACATGCTCAAAAAAACAAAGCTGCTAATTTTTACCATCACCATTATAATTTCTTACAAATTAATTATCGAGTAATGTATGTAAATCACAATGTAAAATGTATGAATTACTAAGTCCTGATTAGTAAGTATGATCAGTAAAGTATGATTGGTGAATTAGTCATTTGTCATTAACGGTGTCATATGCAAATTTAAGGTAATTACTATATTTACATTACATTTACATTTATATTTAGGGCATTTGGCAAATGTTTGTGTCCAAAGCGACTTACAATAAGTACATTTGTTGAATGAGTGAAATAACAATATATCACTGACGGTACAGTAAGAGTTGAATAGAACAAGTTTCAAGCACTCATAATTGCAAGGTTGACCCCTTGCTAGACGCAACACACGACAGCAAGGTAGCCAGGATAAGATGCTACACAATGCTAAGTACTATTTTTAAGTGCCAGGACGTACGAACATACTGTTGTACTGTCCCAAGTGCTAGGGATCCCAGAGGGGATGGGATTCAAACCCTGGTTGGGTAAGTGGGAGTGGGTTAGGTAGGAGAGGTGGTGGGAGTAAGGAGGGAAGAGTCCAGGTGAACTCTGAACAGGTGAGTCTTGAGTCACTTGAGGAAGCTGGTGAGCGACTCTGCTGTCCTGACATCAGTCAGGAGCTCGTTCCACCGCTGCCGTGCCAAAACAGAGAAGAGTTGCCACTTGGCGGAGCAACGTTTGCTTGCTCTTAGCGATGTCGGTACCAGCCGGCCAGCTGAGGTAGTTGAGCGGAGCTCTCAAGCTGGGGCATGGGGTCTGACTAATTTATGTACAACACTGAATAAACTTTCTCTCACATTTTGTGAAAAATGATGGACTTGGTGTGTGTAATGTCTTCATATGTTTATGTAATGCATGGCCCCTAGGCAAGCCAGTCAAGCACCTCAGTACTCATGTGGGAGAGTTACCTGTCGGGTGTGTAGTACCGGTGTCGAGGACCCTAGTTGAGTACTAACTTGAACCCAGACGGCACATCACAGCATCCATCCCATGCATGACATGCTTGATCAGCATTCATCAGTAGCAAGCTGTTGCGTCAATCTGCTACATGCACCAGCTACTGCTACCTCAGATCTCAAAGACCTCACTGTGTTTTAAAACAGATTTATGCATCTCTGGGCTCAGGTGAAGTAGTAACGGAGGAAGCTAACCCACCTCTGGAGTGTATCTCTACATTATTCCATTTTATTTCAAGGGAAAGTATAACTCAAAATCCCTGTTGATCAAGTGCTGCTGAACCTTTCCATTGTTTTTGACTAAAATCTATAAGGTTGTTAAAAAGGGGAATTTTGGCTAAAATCACCCCTTGAACATGCTCTTAGAATACCTAATGTGTTTACACATTTTTCTTCCTGGGTGAAAGTTATCCTGCGAAAATGGGTTTACGTATTCTTCAAAACCTATAGGCAGACCCTTTCAGGTCTGAATCTTTCACTCGCTTTCACCTACTATAACCTCAACCGAAAATTCCACTTGATTAGCCCTCGCGGAATAAAGTTTCTCATGTACAGTTTAAAACGAGTGTTGAACTTCTTGGGTTCTTGGTGAGTCCAGAGATATATACATAGCTTCTGCAAATGGTTCTGGGCTTCCTGTAGTTTCCTCCAACTCCGCAGGCATGGAGGGTATAAGTCAATTTGAAGTACAACATTAGCAAATTAGCTCCTGCGGTTACAGCAGGTTCAATTCTTGGGGCCAGCGACTACTGAAGAGCTACTGTATGTAGTTATTACTCCGTCTATTAAATTAGATTAATGTTGCTTTCGTGGTGAACATTTCTTTAACAGCTTCATAACTTAAAAAAATGTATTTGCATAGAGCAGTACAACATCAACCTTAAAGTGTAAGTTTTGAGCAAAAATAGGGCAAAAAAGACATGATGAAAAACGTTTGGGCAGCCAATTCCACCTTTATGTTAGAGGAGAAAAGCCTATACATATATAAACAGTTTACTTGGTTTACCATTGTTTATCACAACCTGATATAACCTCAAGCTAAAACAAATATTAATCCTATTATAAAATATAATGTACATTTGTATTCCAAATGCAGAAACTAAATAAATATGTTTACGGATCTTCCATTACATGTCCATCAAAATACACATAAAAAAAATCAACACTTAAATAATTAAACAAACCGAGTAATGGTTTTTCGTCAATAATTAATGATTATTTGATAGTGACCTGCCATTGGTTGAGTATATTTCAATAGAGTAATGGGAATGAGGGGAGTGTAATGAAGAACACGCGGGATTTTGTGGGTTGACGCGTGTGTTCGCTGACCAGACAGATACGTTAAAGAAATGAATCATTTAGTGGAAGCGTCGGTTGGGAATAAGCATGCGCTGAGTGACATAAACCTTGACGCGGAGGTCATCAGCTAGCCGCCCAACAAGAGTTCATGTCAGGGTGGTGCTGTCGAGACATACAGTAGGTCACTGGCTGACAAACCAACTCGACGACTAACAATCTGTATGCATTCTGTACTCCTGCATTTAACCCACATCTCACTTTGTCTCGTATTTTTATAGTATCCAGTATTTTCTATTCCTTCAAATTCTTGCAGATTTAACTGTTTTTACAGAGCCGGTCTAAAGACGATTTTCTGTTAATCCTGAACAAAGAAGTCTGAAACTAACAAACAACTAACTAGCTATGTACTCATTTAAAATGTCATTTAATATAATAGGCTCAATATTTTGGGATATGGCATAAGTGTTCCTCACTTCAGTAAAGTGATGTAATGTTCTGAACTGACCAAATTGTTCTAGCTGTTCTATTATTTGCACACAGTACATAGTACATTTCATTTGTAGCGTTAGTAGTAATTCATTCGCACAGGAGTATAGACAAATACTCTTTACTGTGTGGTTATTTTACATAGACTATTTATTTGTTGAATAACTAGAAAACGATATCTGCTATATCATGATATATATCGTGAGATATTCAATGACCTATATCGGGATATATCGCGCCGGCCCTAATACATGTATGTTTCTTTCAGTACATTCACGTCAAGAGTAATGTCCCCATGCAAATGCTGGCATTTAAACAAATGGCCCCGGTCACATGTAACAAACAAGCGTCTTTTCATTGGCTCGGACACGTAGAACACACATTCCAGTGTCTTGGGCGAGGTCACCGGGTAAGACGTTGAAGCAACGCTTCATGCGTCGAATCCACAGCCTGATTCATCGTTCACTGTGAACACGGGGCCCGTGTGTGAAGAGATGTCACGCAGCGCTGGGTAAACACCACCGTGTAAACGGCCATGCTTCGACAGATTGCCTGCGTCGTCTCCACTCTGAATAGACGCACGTCTGCTCCATTTATTAATATATTTGTACATATCCCATCGATTTTTATAGTGTTTTTATTTTAGGTAAAGATAGATTAGATAAAGCAATGTAAGTTACCATTACCACTGCACGGCGAGTTGTTTATTTATGAATGATGTATGATATTAGGGCAGCAGTAGCTCAGGAGGTAGAGCGGTTTTCTGGCAACTAGAAGGTTGCTGGTTCTATCCCCGACTCCGCCTAGCTAATTGTCAAGGTGTCCCTGAGCAAGATACCTAACCCTAACTGCTCCCGACGAGCTGGTTGTTGCCTTGCATGGTAGACACCGCCGTCGGTGTATGAATGGGTGAATGTGAGGCAATCCATTTTATGATATATAGTAGTATATGAACGGTATATACAGCATATAAAGGAATCTATTTATTGCAGATCAAAGGGTGGATAAAGGCATGATTGAATGAGATGGGGGAATGAATGGATCGATCAATGCATATATGAATGGCTGAACGGACCTCTGGTCTTGCTCACGTTTAACTCATGAACATCGTGCCAGATGGGGTGGAGGACGTTTCTAATTCATATTCATAGGCCCTCGTCTTTTCTTTTTTTCCTTTAACAAGGGCAAACACTTAGTGATGGTTCTGGGTTATCATCTGTGTTTACAGAACATGTTGGTGGAATCATAGGACCATTGGTTTTACGTTGTTTATCCATCTCCGTATTGATCACCATACATTTTCATTCATGAATCGATCAGAGAGACAAATATTGCACAAGTGTAAAATTCACTACCTTGTTGTTTCACCCCTCATCAGCATAAACGTACACGTGGACGTACACTTTAAATGGTAAACGGATTGCGTTGATATAGCGCATTTATCCCAAGCGCTTTACATTGCCTCACATTCACCCATTCATACACCGACGGCGGTGTCAACCATGCAAGGCGACAACCAGCTCGTCGGGAGCAGTTAGGGTTAGGTGTCTTGCCGCCCTAACACTTAAATAACACACGCACGTTTCCAACGGCCCCATGTATAAAACAGAGGAGGAGCTGAAGATGGCCCCTCGCAATGGCGGTTTGTCAGTTAGCTTGTCGTCTCCCTGTTCTGCAAGGCGCGCGTGAAGCTCGTTTCAGGGGAGAGCTTTGAGACCGAGACAAAGACGGAGCGGCAGCCTGCGTCCGTCAGCCCGGCTCATCCAGGGGTGTCATTAGCTAACAAGCTCCTGATCATTCAGGACACAGCGAGCAGGCAGTTAAAAGAGAACATCTTTCCCTTCAGACGCCCGCCATCGATCGTCTTCCTTGTAAAACTGTCAAGGACCGAGAAGTAATGTAAACAAATCTAATTTAATGTAAATGAAGAAAAAACAAAAAAAGAACACCTCGCAGGGGTTTGAATCCATCCATGCACATACACACGCATGCGGGCACTCACACACTCACATACACACACACACACAGACATTCAGTGCCATGTGGATTTGTATGATAAGTAAGCATGATGTCACACCTGAAAGAGATTGGCTACTAAATATTTGAGCAAATATTTCATTTAGTTGTTGCCTTCAAGCTACAGTTGGACTCCCCTCATCAAAATAACCGGCTCACTCGCACCTAGCATAAATAGATATTGATTCATCCGTTGAACGCCGCCGAGAGACCCAACGCGCGCTTCGCCATCTGCGGATTCCAGCAAGATGTGGCGCTGGCGGTGTGATTTACACAACCGGGTCGTTCACACGCCGCCGATAAATCAACAACATCTCATTTGCTAAAGACGTGAAATACGCTCCGTATATCCAAACGTTTTGCTCAACAAGCGCGCGCGCCAACCGCGCCGGTGCTAGCTGCCGTAAAAGAAAAATTACAACGCCATCCTTTATACGCTTGGGTGACAGCTCACCCGGACGTAGCCTTGATGCCTCCTCTTAGCTGGTGTCATAGTCCACGTAGGGCCGGTACTTTATGAAGGTGACAACGTCGCCTGACAGTTGAAGCGCTGTGTGGCGGTTGGAGGGCAGGAGGATGACATATTGATTTAGTTCGCCGGACGAGTGAAGCCTCACCGGCGTCGCCGCTAACCGCCGACGGCTCGGTGTGAACGTGTTGCGTTTCGCAACGGCACGTTGCGGTTTTAAAAACGGGCCTATATTAGAGAGGGGTAGGGATTAGTAGCGATGAACATTCATCTTCGTACCCCCTCTTTTAAAAAGCAATATCTTAAAGCCCGTGGATTACGGCAGAGCACGCTCGCAATCGTCGGTGCAAGATTAAAGGAGTCACATCGGATTCCAATGCCTTCCAATTAGCCACCATGCCGTGTACTGCTGCTGCTACCTGTCAGCCGTTTAGCGCCACATATCAAATGATTTAGGTTTAAAGTGTTGACAGTCTGCTAATGCGGGGAACAAATTCAACCCCTGGAAAAATTGCGGTGTGAGGTTTATAAATCAAAGCTTATATAGCAACATCCCGGCAGAAAGGTTTTTAATTACTTATTCGACGCGTCTGTTTGTACGGCGTTCGAGGTTTAAAACGCAAATAACTGGAATGATACACGAGTGAACATACATACATGCTTCCGGAAACATCATGACTCTTGCCTCTCTCCACACTCATAATTCCCTATGTCGGAAATTACCGCAGAACCATTTGTTTTAGTTAATGCCGAAGCGATTTGAATTAAGCTCTGACCTTTTCATAAGGTTTCAGTTCATTATTTTCGGTACACTTTGTCACTAATCTCCCGGGCATCTCATCGTCATCGGCATGACAGCTGTTTGTACTTTCTACGGTTTTCTCTTCGTCAAATCGCGCGTTCAAACACAACACACGGGCGGCAACGGCCGCAGTAACTACAGGGATTTACGAGGGGCCACATCTGTCGGCTTGTCTGGGTGCCAGGGTTGTAGTGGAGCGGTGCAGATGGAAGCAGCGATGTGGATGGAGACGTTCTGCTGACAGGACGCTTGACGTCCACTGTGCTGAAATGTCGCCGTAGAAGAGCAACGGCATCATCCGGCCACAACAGAGAGAGAGAGAGAGAGACGTAAATGGTAAATGGGCTGCATTTATACAGCACTTTCATCCAAAGCGCTTTACATTTGCCTCACATTCACCCATTCATACACCGACGGCGGTGTCAACCATGCAAGGTAACAACCAGCTCGTCGGGAGCAGTTAGGGTTAGGTGTCTTGCTCAGGGACACCTCGACAACTAGCTAGGCGGAGCCGGGGATCGAACCAGCGACCTTCCGGTTGCCAGACAACCGCTCTACCCTCTGAGCTACTGTCACCCAGACGTGTTGTTTTCAATCAGTAGTATTTTTTGTTTTTATTATTATTATTCAGATTTGTTTCCTATCTTATTGGCCTTTGTTGTCTCATAAAAATTGTGGTTTAACTTTTTCTTTTTTTAAGATACCGATTAGGCCTATAACTCATTAATTAAATGCACTGTGGTTGATTAATTTGCAAGGAAGCATTACTGATCAGAATTGTGAATA
>OMKP01009513.1:1857-18009 GCA_900302375.1 Bathygadus melanobranchus
GGGGGGGGGGGGGCGGCAGTCAGTGACTTGCAGCTTGTGATACTAAAGCACCCATGAATTATGGAATTAGTGAAAAATAATCTGCTGATGTATTGAGGTAAAACTAATCCCGTCAGAATAGGGCTTTTATTTTGGCAGGTTTTGCGTGTCTTGACAAGTGAAAACACATTTTTGCTGCAAACTACTATCTCTATCTGTTTTATGCATGACCTGTTACTACTAAAATCTAACTTTTGTTAGAAGCTTGATTGTTCTCAGTCTCACTTGAAAGCCAATTTGGACAAAAGCTACTTGACTAAATGTAAATGTTCTTGTAAATGTAAGAGCCCTTACTTCACTTCCTGTCCCAGCGCAGACTGTTTGATCTGCTCCAGGGAGTCCTCTGCAGTGAAGGTTGCCTTGGCGACATAGTCCCAGAATGCATCTTTGACCAGGTCAAGGTTCGTCTTGGCTGGCTCCTGCCAAAGCAGGTTGGCGTTGCAGGCTGTGGAGGGAAACATTGAGGATTTAGACATTTATTACTACTATTCAGTCATTTAGCAGATCCAAAGTGACTTACAGTGAATTCAAATACATGTTGTTAATGAGCAGGTAGGGGGTTAAGGCATCTCGCTCAAGGACGCCTACAGGTGAACTGCAGCGGACATGGGGCATAGAACAGTGCCTTTCAGCTGGGAGTCGAACACCCTAACCACTAGAATATCCTATCCCAGGGTATGGCATGTTCTCACTTACCAGAGAAAACGGTCAGTGCCAGTACTACAAAGACCTTCATGGTTGACTGTGGTGGTGACACTGGTGGTTTAAAAATGAAACACATTTAGTTTGAGATAACTCCATCATCTGAGCGTTGAATACAATACAACATTTACAACTAGAACTGTGGTCATGGAGGTACAGTATGAGCAGCGTCTGCATCTTACCTGCGTCTTGGGAACCGTGTGGCGTTGTTGGGGCAGAGATGTCCTCTCAGTGTGTTTTATAGCTGGTTGCAAAGGGCAAAGTTCTCCGTTGTGGGTGCCTTGTTGTACGCCCTCTTGTCCCACTACGTAACATTCCCCCTTTTCATCTGATTAACACCGCTGGTTTATGGTGGTCATCGTCACATCAGCGACAAGAAGAACATGCCTCATAGGCCTTATTGGCCTAGCGGCCATCTTGGTTCCATCCCTGTTCAGTTTAGAACCAAGATGTTGTTTGGTGTTAACTGCAAGCTCCTTGAGAAACGAAACATGCTTTGGATTTCACCCAAAGCATCTGACCATGTCGTGAGCGCAGAGCGCACACATTCTTGGCGTGGGGGGTCCCCTCCCAGGTTGGGACAGCAACACCCGCTGGCTCAAAGGTCTCCTCGCGCTTCGGTGATAATACCTGAGGACTGCCGCGGGCCAAGATACCTGATTGTGTATTTACGTTGTTTATACCCTCTGCTTTTTAAGAGGGTAAAAGACAGTATGACTCAATAGAGACCGTTGGATTGGATTGTCACCACCGGGCTGAATTAATCTCTCAGACATTATCCAGTACATTTAATCTCCCAGTATTTAGTGTGTTGTTTTGCTGAATCATTAATATTTTCTTTTTGCATACGTGGTACTCAAACGTTAGGCTTTTATTTATTTACAGCCAATTAAACCACTATTATTTTACTAGATTTGGGTTAGGGTTAGGGTTAGGGTTAGGGTCTAGATTTCCCACTTGTATGTACAACTCATTGTCAATAAAATAAAATACAACTGGCTAGGCTAACTTGGACACTACTTTCTCAATTATTTTACCAAGAAAGGCAAAGTTTATCGGTCTATAGTTTCCAAGCACAGAGGAGTCAAGATTGATTGTCTTCAGCAGAGGCCTGGCAACAGTCGTTTTGAGGCTGTGTGGATCAATCCCATGATGTAGTGACTGATTGACAATATTCATTACATCTGCTGATATTGAACTCGTTTGGCTAGTGTGAAAAAGCCAGTTGGTTGGATCAAAAGGACAACTAAAATTACTAGAAAATGCCACAAACTTTTTGTTGTGTTCCTCCAGGGGGCTCAAGCTTCACCTGTGATAGTCTTGGTTTACAGTGGGATAACAGTGATATTACAGTACTGTACTACTTCTTAACTAACAGAGTCTGTTAATGTCATCGATGACGACATCATCATCACTGGCGTGCAACCTCTGCGGTCACGCCCCACATAATGATGTGGACGTACTCCGGTGTGTGACACAGAGACATACAACAGGGCAGCCCGGTGCTGAACTTTGCCCCCCTCTATGTACTCTCAGCGTATACATCTCAGGTCCATGCACATGTATATATACCCATCAAGCTCAGCACAGCTACACTCCACGGCTCACTGGCTAGCAGGCAGAAGGTTGATCCACATCCAAACCAGGTGAAGTACTAACAGTTTCTAGAATCTCTATCAATAGGGAACAATATGACTTTGGAGAAACGTTTGATAACATCCAAAACGGTGAATTAAATGTCCTTTATTTTGTACATTTCAGCGTCCATCATGAAGGTCTTCGTGCTTGTGGTCCTCGCAGTTTTTGCTGGTAAGTAAAATATGTGAAATAAGACAAACTACATATTAAAATGTATTCCCAAATAACTTAAACAGAAGTCAAATAATATTCCTATACTATTGGACTTCAAACACAAGACCAATAGTATAGGAAGTCCAATAGTATAGGAATATTATTACTCATGGCACAATTTAAAAATAAAGTTCTGCGATTATTTTCTCCAGTCGGCAGCGATGCCAGGAATGTAATGCAACAGCAGCAGCCACCGCAACAGCTGGACATGGTGAAAAATGCATTCTGGGACTATGTAGCCAAGGTGACGCACACCGCGGAGGACTCTGTGGAGCAGATCAAACAGTCTGAGCTGGGACAGGAATTCAAGTAAGCGTCACTTTGTTTACTATTAACTTTAATCCAAGGGGGACTCTCAGTGAAGTCAGATAACATGTCATTAAGGAGCAAGTAGTCTTGCTCAATTATGCCTACAGGTAAACTGTGGACATTGGGGATCTTACCAGAACCATTCAGCTGGGAGTCACAGCACCCTAGCCACTAGAGTCCACTAACCTGCCTTGTTTATGTTTGTCTGTGGACTTGTATGTGTGTTTAATACAACCCGACCTCACCCCCTGTTCCTGTCTCCTCTACGTCCACAGCAACTTCATCTCTCAGAGCACTGACATCATCAACAAGTACAACGTGGCCCTGCAGACCCAGGTGGCCCCCATGACCCAGGACCTCCTCGCCAAAATCTCCCAGGAGGCCGAGCTGCTGAAGGCCCGTGTGGAGAAGGACCTGGCCTCTGCGGGCGCCCACCTCCAGCCCTACGTCGACGAGCTGAAAGAAGACCTCCAGAGGCAGATGGAGGAGCTGACCAAGGAGGTGACGCCCTATGCCCAGGCCATGGACGCCGAGACCCTGAGGGCCACCATGCAACAGAGGAGCCAGGAGCTGAAAGAGAGACTGGACCAGAGCATCCAGGCTGTCCAGAGCCAGATGGGGCCCCTGGCCGACACTCTGAAGCAGAAGATGGACCAGAGCGTGGTGGAGTTCCAGAGGAACATGGAGCCCATCACCCAGAACTTCCAGAACCAGCTGGCCCAGAGAAGCCAGGAGATCCAGCAGAGCATGACCGATTTGGGGGAGGAGATGAATAGGACCGTGGAGGTCAACACCCAGAACCTGAAGGAGCAGCTGGAGCTTCTGTGGAAGTCCTTCGCTAAGATGGCCCAGTAAGCAGGACTGATGCAGCATCTCTCCACTGGACCCACTCTGGTTCAAAGTAGACTTTGCAATATTATCCAGATTTTCTGTCCCGTTTCTTTGACGACATCGGGAATTGAGCCATAGACATGGGAAGAAGAAGTGCAATATATGAAGTGTATTCATTTGGTACTCTTATGATTTTATGCTTTGGAAGTATAAAGTTAATTCAAGTTAACTAGTTAGTTAATTCATTCAAGTTAATATTGAATGGCATTTTAACAAAGTCAGACTGTGTTTAATTTATCACGTATGAGCCTCAAGTTGT
The DNA here is from genome assembly GCA_900302375.1 of Bathygadus melanobranchus. NCBI lineage: Eukaryota > Metazoa > Chordata > Actinopteri > Gadiformes > Macrouridae > Bathygadus > Bathygadus melanobranchus. The sequence continues at coordinate 5,909 of OMKP01009513.1, forward strand.
CGAGTGTCTGTTTGTCCAACGACAATAAACAGTTAACATGTATTTTCGGTTTGTTGTTGTTTCTTGTCTTATTCTGTTGTGTTAGAGGAAAACAATATGATAATACTACTACAACAATACTACTACAACTACTATAATAATATCATAATATCTTTACTAACTAACCCTTTACCTTGAATGTTTAATCATTCATAAAAACAACAAACTGCCTGAGGAAATATGATTTGATCAATCTTTGTAAATCTTTGATCAATAGATAGCCTCAATGGATTGCTGCTTAATCTCTAGAATTACTCAAATATATATACGACAGGATTACGAACAGATTACAAATGACAAATATGACCTCCATCTTGCTTTCAGGTCATTTTCCCCATGAACTTTATTCATACCCCAAGGAGTCACTGTTCCCACCACCATGAGAGCTGTGTTGTTTCAGTCTGCCGTAATGGTGCAATCTCTCTCTCAATCATACTACTTTAAACACATCAAACAGCACTCATCTAATGTTTGACGTTTGACTCCCAGACGAAAGTTTCAGGGTTCCTTCACCAACACCTCTGTGGAAAGGGTCTGCACTCAGAGCCCGATACCTCAGAAGCTCTTTAAACAGTGACCTGTATCTATCAAGAGATATCTTTTCGACACATTTCGACAAATGTGTTACTTTTTTGTAAGTCGCTTTGGATAAAAGCGTCTGCCAAATGCTCTAAATGTAAATGTAATGTAAATGTAAATATCTCAAACTATCCATTCACGTCAGTATTCTTTTTGAAATATCACAGATACAACCTCGAGATTGGTGGTAATTATTTATTTAAAACTTATTGTGTATTGATCACAGATCAAAGATCTCTTTTCTATCTCTTCCTCGTGGGTAATTACTATATACTTACTTAATAAAACAGAATTACACAGAATTACACTAATCTTGGGCTGGCTTTTGTCCATTAAAGGTCCATCTGAGACTCAGCACAAAAATTGTGGTCTGTCTGTCCTTTGCGTATCGCTTGGATTGTGATGTGATATGGACGCGACCTTCGACCTTTGCTCTTGGGGTTTTCTCAGGTCACATGATCACATGCTGTTCAGGTCCTTAAGGCCTGATGGGACCTCAACCATACATTTTGATGTTTAAAACATACAACTGACATCTCAGTCATGTCATCAATTTAGACCTAGCATGAATGAACTTTGAATGAGTTTTATTTGGTAAAACATATTCCAGCGTTACATGGCTGTATGCGTGTACTTTATATAGTAGTTGTGAAACGTGGAACGCGATTAATAACGACTGCAGCAATAAAAGGTGACAACGCCACAGTTCATGCAGGGAACTTCGGACAGAGGTCAGGCTTCCTGACATTTATTGGATAACGTTGCAGTGCTTAAATACACCCTCAACCTTTCAGAGCTGCTTCTGTTCAGACACTGGATATCATTCAGGTGAGTTTTACTCAGACACAGTAATAACCAAATACTCATATTACTTACACCTGTATAACCTTACAATTAAATAAGGTTGTAGGTTAGATGCAGTTTAGGTTAGATTTTTTTGCAAGATCTTATTGATCTTATTGACTCATGATTAACAACGACTAATTATTTTGAAGGCAAATATTAATATAAATAAAGGCTATTCATTTGTGTGATTATTGGTGTTCGTAAGTTATTATTAGTATGGCATGCAAATAGTCAAAGTAATTGCATTTGAGAAAGAATAAAGAATTTGTCTTGTTACATAACTACAGATTCATTACATTTCAGGTTTCATAAGTCAACATGAAGTTCTTCGCAGTGATTATCGCCCTGGTCGCCTTCTCAGGTATCAAACACTTCATTTCCAATTTGCCATAACCAAAATGACAATTTCAACAATCAGCTATTCCTACATTAGACATGACTAGCGAATGTGTCATTTAAAAGCTCTGTGATATGTTCTATATCTACTGTAATGCTTCACACTACCACTTGTTGGCTCTAAACAGGTTGCCATGGACGCATTCTGCCCCAGGACGAGGCCTGGAGCGGCTGGGAGACCGTTGTGGACAGCATCAGCGAGTACATCTCAGACCTGAACATTAAGGCTGATCGGCTGATCCAGGACATCCAGAAGAACTCCATGGTCCGGGAGCTAGAGTGAGTCCATATTCCTCTCCTTCAGTTAGACACCCCACTGATTATGGGCCTAATAGACGCCAGACATGGTTTAAATGTAAAGAGGGATAGAGTAGGGAAACGTTGTTCTTCATATTGTATTCTAATATTTGCAGTTGCTTCATTTAACCTTACTATTTACTATTTAGTCATTTAACGCATTTATCCTAAGTGACTTGGGATTGCCTATTGGTAGACTGCTGACATTGGGAATCAAACCCAGAGCCCTTTGGTGTGTTTTGAGTCCAACAACCTAACCCCTACACTATCCTGCTTTTTTAGTTATAAGGCCAACTGATCCCAGGCCAAATATGAGACACCAAACACCCTCACCATGAGACCATCCTGCCCCCACCTACCTAAATCCTCTGTCTCCACCCCCCGCCCCCTCTAGCACCCTGACCCAGGACACCATGTCAGAGCTGGCCCTCTACAAGGACAACCTCCAAAACAACCTTGGGCCCTACACCCAGGAGCGGGCCGAGGAGCTGGTCGGGGATCTGCAGCGGTTGGGGTCCAAGCTGGGCACCAACATTGCCGACGTCGGCGAACGCGCAGCTGAGTACAGCCAGGAGCTGCGGAGCCTGCTGCAGCAGTCCGCCAACGACCTCAGTGCCACCTTCAACACCTATGCCCGCAAAATCCGCAAGAGGGTGAACAAGGACAAAGAGCTGATCAACAAGTGAGTCACAGGCCCAGTGGGGGGGAAGCGTTATGCTAGGAGAGGATTGGAGAGATTTATTACTATATTTTTATCCAAAGCATCTTCCAGTGAATTATAAAGGTCATAAAGGAGCAGATAGGGGGCAAGGAGCATCTTGCTCAACTTACAAGTTTGCACCCGAAAGCTTTAGACCACACACACACATAGTTCATAAATATTGCTAAACAAATCTCAATTCCTCTCTTACTCATTCCATTTCTCCAGGAAAGTGATGACCTACGTTGAGGAGCTCCAGTCCCGCACCTCGGAGAACATGCAGAACGTCCAGAGCCAGGTGGAGCCCTACTTGGCCCAGGTGCGTGACAACGCTGAGGCCAAGTTCGCCACAATCAACCGCCTGCTGACGAGCCACACCGACAACGTGGCCGACAAGTTCCAGAGCTCCACCGAGGACATCCGCCAACAGTTTGACAACACTGCGGAGAACCTGCGCTCCACCCTGGAGGAGAAGATGGAGGAACTCCGCGACTGGTTCAACTCTTACACCGGCAACTAGATGGAAGACCTGATGAGCAAAAACATGTCCGCTCTATCTGCGTAACATAACAATATCTTGTTTGAAGGACATGTTTCATTTCTTTATCAGCTATTGGCAAACATGACAAATTGAATGTGTTTCCACAATCATTAAAAATATCTGTATTCATTGGATGCATCCTTCTCTCTGTATCATCTTTCTCTCTGTAACAGTGATTGTGCAATAAAACCATCTCAGTTCATGTGTGTTGTCGTTTCTCATTGACTATGCATTTTACACTAGCTCATTATTAACCCATTTGAGAATGCCAAGCATTGTTTCTGCATTCAAGCTAACCTTGTGGAGGCCTGTATTGGTTGGTACCCTATGTATGGTTGTTGCTAGTGAAAGAACTGTACATGATGCTGTCGGTTACAAGCAGCAGATGGCGGTAATGACAGTAGAACAAGAAATAACAAGTGTTCTGTGGACTATGTCTTTGCATTCCCTAAATACAAAATAACCGTCTGTTTTACAAAATAATAATAATACCATTCAAGATTAATGACATTTAATTGAACTATTAAAATACAATAGCACCAATCAACAATCGCCCCGCGCCACACGTGAAGCCACGGCACAATGCAACCTAACTACGCCACCGCTAGCCCGCTCGTCTGGACCAATAGCGTCACAGCGTCACGTCGTTTACATCCGCATGTGCGTCACGTCCGGTTTATCCAGCGACACACTTATTTTAATGAGCAGAATGATATGTCATGATGTTTAAGAGTCGCAGATATGAGTTTGATCTGAGTTGTTAATACATCCGCGATGAGTAGCCCCTGTAGAGAAATCGTAACGCTCCAGTTAGGACACTATTCAAACTTTGTTGGCACTCATTGGTGGAATCTGCAGGTGAGGAGTTTGGGCTAGTGTGTTAGCCGAGGACATGCAACTTTAAAACGTGCTACACGCCATCAACATGTACACCATGCATACATGTGTCCAAATATGTCCATTATTGGCTGTGGATGTGGTATTCATAGGCCAGTAATAACACTAGAGAGCACCGAGGTTGGTTTAGATGTATTAGTTGACGTGTATGTGTGATGATTCTTACTGTATGGATGATATTACCTCGCATGTGTGTTTTATTTTGTAGGATGCCTCGTTGTCGTACGAGTCTAACCCGGAGCTCGGCGAGATCGACAGCGATGCTTCGTTTCGTGAGGGCCAGACGATGGGTGGGCAGGTCACTTACACGCCCAGGCTCATCGCCATGGACCTCAAAGGTAACCTGTCATGTGCATGCAGACTTTATATTAATAATAATAATAATAATAATAATAATAATAACAACAACAATAAGAATACTTTTATTTTGTAGAACACACATTAGGGAGATGTGGTTTGTTTATAATGAGTCGTCACAACCACTGGATTAATAGTGCTGTTAGTCCTGTTTGTGTCTTATTCATATGAATGTATCTGATGTTTACTGGTTGCATACAGACTACACTACGGACTGTATTTTAAATATGTCCTCTCTACCACAGGAAGTCTTCAGACTTTGCGACAAGAGGGGTGTCTATATAGCGCAGAGAGAGATAGCTCCACCATTTTGTGGTAAATACAACATTTGAGTGGGTCTAGTTTTTTTTTATAGTGGGTTATGTTATATTAGGGCGACAGTAGCTCAGGGGGTAGAGCGGTTGTCCGGCAACCGGAAGGTCGCTGGTTCGATCCCCGGCTCCGCCGAGCTAGTTGTCGAGGTGTCCCTGAGCAAGACACCTAACCCTAACTGCTCCCGACGAGCTGGTTGTTACCTTGCATGGTTGACACCGCCGTCGGTGTATGAATGGGTGAATGTGAGGCAAATGTAAAGCGCTTTGGATAAAAGCGCTATATAAATGCAGTCCATTTACCATGTACCATTTATGTTGTTGTTTGTGTGTGAAATGTGGATGGGTTTAATTTGTTCTGCAGGGAGGGAGACATCACGATGCACCAGGAGAGCCCGGCCTTGAAGAACCCCTTCCTCCAGGACCTCGACAAGCTGGAAGTGAGTATTATGCATTGCTGTGGCTCTGTAACTGTGTTCTCCTATGGTACTTCCAATGTTTAGATCCCCCCCCTCCCTCCCCCTGTAATGCTTGCTCATTAAATGCGTTGTCTGTTCTCTGTCCAGGCGGGAGCAGTGTTGGCCCAGGATGGCTTTGACCCCACTTACCAGGCCCAGTGCTCAGGTACGCAAATGATTGTCTTAGTATAGCAGTAATAGTATTGTAAAAAAGTATAGCAGTACTAAGTAGTATAGTAAGTATTACTAAACAAAAATCAAAGCCATTAAACCACAGCTTTGTCTGTCCTCCACCTCATTGTAAGCGCTGTTTGTTTAGCAGCGGCCGTTGGCGCGGTTAGTGTGAACCAGCAGCTGCAGCGCGCGGCTAAGAGCTACGCGCTGGAGGGAAGCATCCGCGTGTGGTCAGACTTCCTGCGCATCCACCTCCACCCTCGCACCATCTCCGTCATCCACCAGTACAACCACGACGGGTAAGGAGCAATGTTTCTTCTACACTATAAGGAACTCTTTGTAGAAAATGTACTCATCCGGTCGGACGCAATACAGGCCAGCTAGAACTAGTATCAGGTAGTTACCGTGGTAACAAAAATAACTCCTCATTCTGTGTTAAAACCCTGGAAATCCAGTAGGAATCAAACTAATGACCGGCCAATGGGTCTTAGCTATGGAATTGACATGGTAGGACCCAAAAGAGCTGATTTCTTTATGGCAACTGTATTTTGTTTTCAATATAGTTTTAACTTCTAGTAGTAGTAGTCCTTTCCAAAAAGGGGTTTTGACTAAGTGTGTGTGTACCTTTGTGTGAGCCAGGGAGGCCCACCGTCTGGAGGCGTTTGGCCAGGGGTTGCCCCTCCTGCAGGGCTCCGTGCTGGAGGGCATTGAGGACAGACTGCACTTCTTCACAGAGGAGTGTGACCACCTGCAGGTACATAACGTTATTAATACAATACTTTGTTTACATTTAGGGCATGTATTTATTACTTTACTCTTCATAGAGGAGTGTGATAACCTACAGGTACCACACTGAGCTCCTCTAACCTTCTGAATACATTTATTCCGTTTTTTTTAAATGTTATGTTATTCATCTGTTACGGTGTCTATGACTATTTCGGTTCATTAGATTTATTATAACGGTTTGTGTTATTGTATTGTGGTTTTTCTTCAAAAGAAATAAAAATGTATTTTCCTTTTGTTACATTTATCAAGACTAATATTGAATGTTGAATACTGATGCGACCTTCACATGAATCTGCCGCAGTTTATTGCTCAATGCTGACGTCCTCTGTGAATCCATTCCGCGGGCCCTGCGTTCCTGTTTCCGTAGTGACGAGACGACACTCATCCTCCTCTCCCCCCATGTTTTCCCTCCCGTTCCCCATCTGCTTTCTGTGGTCCTACACCAGGGCTTCCAGGTTCTCTGCGACCTGACCAATGGCTTCTCCGGCCTGGGGTCAAAGGTCACGGAGATGCTCCAGGACTCGTACGGCGGAAAGGGTATTCTCACCTGGGGAATGGCTCCTGTCACTCAACCGAATTCAGTGAGTTGATTGGTGTACAAGTTTACTGCGGTTTGAGTATCGTCACCCACCTGTGGAGGTACTCTTAGACTTAAGCACCCACCAAATATTTAGCGTGCAGTAAAATAAGCAATACATTCTCATTACCATGTTAAAAATTGTGATGTGAAATGTGTGATGTGAAAAAAGTGACATTTCTCTTTGTATATTCTTTAATACAGTTTTCCCATTTCCAGTCTTCAAGCAAACCAATGAAATACAATTACAATCAATTATTTAATGGTCTGCGACTCGACTATTAGACTAAGAAGATGTCGACTTAATGTCTTTCTATTGAAGATTCGAATCATCGAAGATTTGAGGTCACCCCTAATATATATTCTTAAAGTGTTTTAAATGTTTAAAAATAGGCTTTTTGTGGCCGGAGACACTTGCAACCCGTTAGTGTGTCACACATTTTAAAGGGCCCCTATTTTACCTCCCGGTGTGAGTGTGATGAGCCATGACAAGCAGTTTGAAAATTGTCATGTGACTACTCTTTAGTGACATCACAAGTGGGAGTGTCCACTCAGATGTATAATAACTAGATCCGTCTACCAGCCTACCCAGTGGACTGTACCAACTGGTAGGCTTATCTATCCACCATACATCTGGGTGGACACTCCCACTTGGTAATCCACAGTTCCTACTGCCATAGTCGTAATAACGATGTTGTTTTTCCGTTCCTACAGACCCCGATGCGGGAGCTCTACCATGTGATGAACACGGCGTTGGGGATGGTTCACATGGCCGATCACAGCTCCTTCTTCTGCCCTCTGACCCTGCGGGGCGGCCTAGGCAGGCGGCCGGGCCCTCCCGTGGCCTTCCCTCACCTGACCTACGACGTGAGTTTCTCCAACCCTCGACCACTTTAACCACGAGGTGTCCACTTGTGACAAGTAGGAGAGTCCACCCCGGTGTATGATTGGTAGATTGGTTGGATTTGTATTTATTTACGCTGTGTGTACACTCAAAATGAGTCACATTTTCACCATGATGTCACAGATATACAGCATGACAATGGATTGGCCAGACACCTGGTGGTTAAATTAAAGGCTTCATCTCCTCTGAGCTCTCCTCTCAACCTCCTTCATCATGACATAGCTAATGTTTGACCTGCGCTGTTCTTATTCTGTTTTTCCTCTTGAACGGCTCCTGCCTGGCCCAGGCCACTCTCTGGTACCACTCCAGCTCTGTTCTAGCCCTGACGCTGGACGCCCTCACCGCGCCCTGCCGCCTCAGACAAAACGGCGTCTCCATGTGGCAGATGGCGGACCTGCTGACTGGGTGCGGGAGAAAGGTAAGCAGCCACGCTATACGATAATGATAATGAATGCTTTCAGGGTTGCGGGCGGGAGAGCTACATTCAGCCACACATGGTTCTCTGTGAGATTAGGCTAAGATTGACGGCTACGAGTCCATCTCTGTAGCTGTAGTCTTCCATGGACCTCCCCCTAGTTGGGGTGATGTAGTCTGGGCTCACCAAGTCAATGAAGGGGTTGATGGAGCCATCTCATGTTCCTCATTTCATCTCTCAGGTGGTCGCTGCGTACGGCGCCGTTCCCTTACCCATGATGCAAGGCACCACACTGCCCGACACCCTGAGTCACTTCGCCGACGCGTTGCCGTGGAAACCCTTGTCGTCATGCCCGGACGGGGGTGGCGGTCAGTGTTATGCTCAGATGCTGACCCTGAGGGGCCTGGACGACCAACACCTGGTCAGGTGAGTGGTCCGGTTACTCTACTGTTTTTACTGTTGTATTGGTATTACTGTTGCTATGGTATTACTGTTACTGTGGGTTTACTGTTTGTAGTCCAGGCAGGCTGCTGTAGCACTAAAGGCATTTGGATTGAAATTTGATTAGAAAATGACTTTTTTAATTTCAGTCGTGTGGTACCTGGGTCGCGGGCCCCTCTGCACAACCTGCGCAGTGGAGAGGACGTGCTGGCCTCCTACATCTCCTCCTTCTACCCCACCGGCACTCTGTATGTGTCCCTCCATACGCACGCAAAACAAACTAATATGCATATTGTAATAAACACTTTTTTGCACTTTGCAATGAACCATTTTTAAAAAATCAAATTGTACTTTTTGTTAACCTACTTCCTCTTGGCACCATACAGGGCCATGCACCTGCTGTCCGCCCCCAGCAAGTTGACCCCACCCTTCCCCCAGATCTTCAGCCCAGACCTGGATGCACAGGGCTGGCTGCACAGCCAGTACCTATCCCCTGGCTGTACGTACAGGCTGACTCTCCTCTTGTCTTCTCTCTGCCTCATGCCAGAGACTCTAAATCACGTCATCACCATGGAGTAACTTGTGTAACACATCGACTAACTGGACTGACAATACATTAGATTTTTCTCATGATTAGGGCTTTACTTGACGAAGACTAGAATAACACGATACTGTTAATGCATACAAATGAGTCTAAAACTGCACGTGTTAGCAGGTAGGGACGTCTAGGATGAGGCTGTCTGATCCCAGTACCTTTCGACTATTGGTGGACTGCCCAGTCAACACCGCTCCCCACAGAGCTCCCGTCTGACCTCTGTCTTTGCTCTCTCCCTCTCTCCCTCCTGTGTCTACAGCCGTGCCTCCTCCCGTCTCCTCCGTCCCCGTCCTCACCTGCCTCCAGTCCGGCCCGGCCCTCGGCCCCTGGCTGGCCGATCTCCAGCGCACCGTGGGGTCCCTCAACGTCCGCCGCGTGGCCCCCAGCTTCCTCTCCCAGGGGCCCGAGATGGCAGAGTACCAGGAGGCCCTGGAGCAGCTACGTCTCTTGGCCCGCTGTTACCGTGACGACTCGCGGGGCACCGCCCACTTTTCCTCCTCCGAGGAAGACGAGGACAGCAGTGATTGACAGAAGCGTTTGGTGATGGCGAAGGACAGTGTCAGGCTCGACCGTACAGAACGGCGAGGTCATCGCACCGCGGACGATGAGGTCATCATAATGTCGTTGTTTGTCGACGTAACGTGGACAGTGACTAATTAATACTGAGGACGATGAGGTCATTATACCCATCATCACAGCGTGGATGATGATGATGTCAGCACTTATTAACTAACATATGCATGTCGCCTCCTAGCGGGTGTGTAGGAGCGAACCACGCAGTTTGATGTAGAGAACAATGAATGAAAGGTGGAGCTTTTCTATTGAACAGAACAACATAAGTCTAGTTCATATAGACGGTAAGCATGTCCAGTACATGGGTTGCTATAGTATGCGATAGAGGGATGGAAAGTACTTAAGGATTATTACTGTATGGTTGTTACTGTGACACCGTGTGTGACTTTGTAAAATAATGAATTAAATGTGTTTTATACTACATTTGGTGTTGCTGTTATCATTTGTCAATGGGATGATTTGATTTGTGTTTTTATTAAGTGAATGTAGTTCTGTTAAGGATTTTTTGCCTACTCTGTACAAGAAGTCTGCTTCCATTTAATGTGTTAATATGAGTTTGAAACCACAGTGTAGTCCTAAATCGTATACGTTCTAAAAGTATACGTTATACATTTCTAGCTCTGAACTTGGGCAGTGCTAAGTGGTTTTAGTAAAACGACCGAGTTCGATGATAGACTTGGACAATGTAATACTAAGTCGTTTCAGCGTCGGTCGGGACTCAAACCCGGAGCCATCAACTGATTCCGACATGACTGCAAATTAAACAGAAAAAATAATTAATTAAAATTAAACAAATCTGCGATAAACTTCCTGCTGATAGAAGAGTATATGCAATGCACAGCTGAAAGAAAAGGAGTGTATATACTTAATATATAAGTTCTATCAGATCTACTCATATGGGCTAGTGGCGCAATGGATAACGCGTCTGACTACGGATCAGAAGATTCTAGGTTCGACTCCTGGCTAGCTCGAATTTTTATTTTATTTAGTTTTTGTAAAAAATACGTTAAATGTTGGAGTTTATCTTAAGCATCAATTTAATATTAATACAACGGAAAAACGGATAGGAGTTTAACGTATTATAGTGTATTAAAGATGTAGGAGCACCCGCTATCCTACCGCGCAAATAGGTAGTGGCTGTAACAGAGTTACGTGCCGCAGGGTCAGAAAACTTTGAAGCATTAATAAACAGTAGTTCAGTAGAATTAATCATTTACAAAGCATTGTTCCTGCATAAATACTCATTAGTAAGCAATTCACAATTACGTCTGCCTTTATAGATGCTTTGTAAGGCATAGATAGTCCTCACTTTAGATTACCTCAAACAAAGACTTAACTACTGGTTTTTAACTTTGTAACTAATAATGAATCGCCAAATTAAGTGTTTATAAAGCATTAACACATTGTGAATAGCTTGTAAATAATGAATGCTTCATAAATGATTATAAAAACCACTCTATCGTATTAATCATGTATAGCTCATTATGAATTGCTCACTGAGTTGATGTAGGAAGTGCTTTATACATCAATTCACTTAATGCTTCAAAGTTGCAGCTATTCCTTAGTTCTACCAGTGTTTCTAGATGAATTTGATAATCATTAAATGCTGCCTTTATCAGATTAACCCTAACAGTTTCTGATTTATACGGTTCCACACAAATGGTTTTATGAATGCTTCGAGAAATGCAAGTGTAAACTCAAATAACGACTACTTGATCTGAACTGTTAGCAGTTGGTTTGAGTAATGTATGACCCCTACATTACATTTACTTAAACTGCAAAGCATTACACTGACACTGCACAAACTGTGCTCCATTCATAGTATTAAGAATTAGATTAGCCTGAGAGTGGGATAGAGCAACACATTTCTTTCCGTGGTTATCCATCCACACTACGATATTAAACAATGAAGTGAAAAGTCGTGTTTTAGGTTTTATTCTGAAAGTAAACAAAAAAAAAGTTCTAAACGGCATGATGTCACAGAAGGAAAAAAAGCCTTACCAGCACATTACTGGTACAATGTGATAAAACTGTTCTAGCACATACCATATATATGTAATCCACTTAAAAACACATGAAACTAGGCTTCCAACCCCCATTACTTAGCAAACACCTCCATAAGAGACTATTGGAAAACATATCCACATTAAGTCAAATAAAAAATTAAGCATGTACAGGAAGGTCACGTCAAGAACGAGTGGCCGGTGTTCTACGC
>OMKP01009537.1:1329-12642 GCA_900302375.1 Bathygadus melanobranchus
CCCCCCCCCCCCCCCCGCCAACAGACAACTGATCCATTGTACCTCAAAGCATTCATGGTGACCCCACCCTCTAAATCTGGCTGTCCCGCTGGGCGCTTCCCCATCCCCTCTCTCCCACCAGGACGGCCAGCTGTTCTTTGTGGGCCTGCCCTCCAGCTACAGCCTGCCCTCCCTGGAGCCCCCGTTGCCCCGCCTCCCGTCCTACGAGAGCGTGAGGAAGAAGGACCGCCAGAGGCAGATCCACATGATGATCGCCGACCGCTTCGGCCTCAACGGACCCGTTATCACAGAGGTGAGTCGGTAATGGACACACGTTGTCGTCAGATATCGTCACTACCGTAGCTGTCTAACTGTGATGTTCTCGACAAAGTGTTCATCCGATCGACTTCACGCTTGGCGGCGTGAAGTTGTTTGGATGAGCGGTTCGCGGGTAAGCTGCAAGCGATCGGCCCATTTGTGAACAGGCACGGAACGGGCGCCGCACCGGCGGCTGTGTTGCCGAGGACCCAAGGTCCGATGACTGTGGGTTAGGGTTGATTGGGTGAGCGGGTCTCAAAAAAACCTAGGCCGCGCAATCAACCTGTCTCTAATGGATACGTGACTAGTAATAATAATAATAATACCAACACCATCCCTAGAAGGAGGGATCCATCTTCCTGCATTCCTTCTCTTCCATCATAATGAAGGTTTTTCCTTGCCCTTCAGGGTTAGTGGGTTGTCATATCGTGTGGGTTTGTGTGAGCTGAGTCTGTTGCTGGCGACCGGCATGAGGGATGAGTGTTTTTAATCATTCATTCAGAAAAATAATTAAACTCCCAAAGAAGCCTGGACCCCATAGCCCCATAGCAAGGGAACATGCTTATTATAGCGGCCCCCCTGCCTGTCTGCAGTGGCATGACAGTGAAGTGAGACAATAATAATTACAGCGCTCCCCAATTAGGACCATTAAGCTGTCATGTCATAATTGCAACAGGAGCTCGTTCAACAAGACGAGACCGCGAAGAGCGCTTTCGTCTCATTGGCCGGGGCTGTCCACCGGTGGTCCACCGGTGATCCACCGGCTGTCCACCGGTGCGGACGTTGTCGCAGCCGTTCCAAGTTTTTATTGTATTTTTTCTGCTGCTGTTGATCTTTTCGCTGAGGCTCTCAACCCGCGCGACGCTCCAGCAAACAAGATAATGAGAAAAAGGCACATCAAACACAACGAACGGCTGCCTGCCGCAGTGCAAACATCTCTGTGTTGCTGTCTCCTTCAGCTCTTTCTCTCCTGTCTCCTCCTGCTTTGACCTCCTCCCCCCCCCTTCCCTTAATTAAATAGCACGTAGCACGGCTGGCCGTCTCCCTAACACACAGTTGTAAAGGTGCACGCGCGCACACACACACACACACACACACTCACACACACGTATGCGGAACACACATGTACACACGTGCAAGTACACACACACACACACACACACAAAGGCAGACTCAAATAGAGATACAAAGACAAATGCACACACAAGCTGTCAGAGACACACACACGCACACACACACACACACACACACATAAACCTAAGAAAGTTCAAGAGGAAATTCACCCCTGTGGTCAGTCATGTGGCCCCGAGCAGGATCACAGTTAAACTCTGTTGTCTGGGAATATGCGCAGTTTATTTATATGACTGGGGTCAAGCTCTGGGGTTGCCGCTGTTGCCCGTAGGGCCCTTGAGCAAATAAATGTGAAGAGGAGGGCGTCAGGGCGTGTGGATGTGCGCTGTGTGATGAGACGGATTGAGCTCCATGTATTAGCGAAGCGTCATATTCTGTGGAGCGTCAAGACAGATTAATCGCCGGCGTCAATACAGGCATGTTTCAATTATGCTCTGCAGTAGATATCAGGTATCGGCCGGGACGCTCTGCAGGCTGCCGAGTCCCGAGTAGCAGAGGGCTGATGTCACTGCGAGTGCTACATAAAAAGAAGGCTGTGTGCTGCTTTTGTTCAGCCCCAAAAGTATTTTCATATCTGATATTGCGGTTTTTGTTGTCACGTTGTTTACTTTGGAAGGGGAGCAGCATGAGTCAGCTATTGTGCTGGGTGTGTGTGTGTGTGTGTGTGTGTGTGTGTTTGTGTGAATCAAGTTGTTCCTTACAGTCCAATTAGCGAAGATGCTAACTGGCCCTGGCACACGTATTTAAGTCTATTGTGCTGGCGCATGTATTGAAGTGCATTGTGCTTTAGAAACGATCGTTTAGTTTCTTATTTGCTCCAGCACAGTTGGACCAAAGATACTACTCTCTAGTTTGTAATGAAGTCTGCCTGTCCTCTTGCAGCCACCGCCCACCTATGAAGAGAGCGTGCGCCATTCCGTGGATATCCCGTACGACTTCCTGTTGCCTAGCCTGGACGGGCCCGAGCCCGCGGACCCCCCGGCAGGGAGGCCCGTCACTCGCAGCGAGACGCTCTCCCTCCAGCGCAACGGCGACGAGGGCCTGGACGGCCTCCGTTTCCCTGTGTGATGATCCTCCATTTTGGAAGACCCCTGGTGCCGAAGGACACGTGGAACAACAGGTCGATGAACGCAAGCCACATTTTGGACCGTGTGAACATCAACGCTGTCTCAGATCACTTGTGTGCTGAAGACCGACCCAAAGATGTCCCTATACCGATACACCGCTGTGCTGTCTGACATCTGTCGGTCATCAACATCCAAGAGTAGACACATGTGATTTGCACAGTAACTCCCGCTTCATGCACGTTGGGCTGGATGAACCGGCATCCGCACACTGGATGCACCAGTCAACAGGACGAAACCACTAACTGTAGAGTTTCACCATGCCTGGGGTGGCTGGCTCAGCTCAGGTTCTACAGAGGCCTCGAACAGACGTTTGGACCCTTGGACGGTTTAATACAGCGTGAGATGAGGTCACCCGAAGGCAGGGGTGCTTCAGCCACTTTGTGCGCTTCCAGGGGAAGTGAATCGGATTGTATCCTTGAAATGTCGTTAACTTTGCTGTGTTCAATGTTTGCGCCCGTGTTTTCTACTGTATCTGGACCAGAGACGCACGTCTCGCACTGTGACCACTTCTCTGGCTGGCCTACAACCAGACACACCTGTTCACAGGGTTTTACTCTTAATTGTGAAATGGTTATGCCAATAAGATTCTTTTATGGGGAATATTTCAATTTCTTCTATTATATTATATTTCAATTCAATTTTTTAATTATTTGCTGCCTATGTTGATGATTTGAATATTTACTTTTTTTTTATCAGGGTACAGTAAATATGTAACAGGATGATGACAACCACCTGAGTGAAGTGAGGTGTGGAAAATCCTTTCCTTTACCGCAAGACGTCACACATCCACATGCTCGGCTTGACCTCAGGTGTGGCTCAGCATCTGTTTAGGGGTTTCTGCAAAATGCTCTAGATTTGTTTAAGTTGTAGGCCACTGGGGCCATATGCCTGCAGGTTTGAATCGCAAAGGACAATGATTGTGTGTGTTCAGTTTCTATAATAACGGCCATAATATGAGTATTCTTTTTTTGTTTTTAACTATTTATTTTGCTGTACAACTGTGTTTGAGATCTCGTGTATTATTCTTTTTTGCGTCGAACCGAGGCTGCCTGCTGACATCTGGTGGCCAATAGCGGAAATACAGGTGCTGACGACGTTGTCAGCGAACGTCGCATTGATCACCCTGTCCTCTTTTTCAAGTCATTAACATAGCGACCTGATTATGTCATCCAATGAGTTCTTATGCGTCCTTGGTGTTTTATTGTATTGAACTAATGAAGGGGTCACGCCATGGGGGAGATATACGCCGATTGGAAAGAGGGAGAGAGTTGCGCTGTTTCCAACACAGCTGGAGTCTGGAACAGCCGGAGGTACTGAGTGACCCCTGAGGCGCAACCTTGTCAGTCTTCACTGACTGAAGAGAGACAAAAATGTCTCTGTTTGGTAATCCCTTGAGCCACCCCCAAAAAGGATGATCCCCGTACTTAATTATAGACCGTGGCACAGAACGGGCCAGTATGTGGTGTTGTTAACCCTCTTAACATGTCTCCCTCTTTCGACAAATGTGTTACTTTTTTGTAAGTCGCATTTGGATAAAAGCGTCTGCCAAATGCTCTAAATGTAAATGTTAACTTGTAAACGCCTGATTAGGGATAGAGATTAGGTATAGGTCACGTTTGAAACTTGTCACAGAAGGGCTTTGTAGATTTCTACGATGCTTTATAATGTCAAATTGCACTCTTTGGGCGCCACAGCAATAAAATCTACAAAGTCCTTTTGTAACCAAAACCAAACTCCTCTGAACTGCTTTTATTATACTGTTGTCATCTTGTTTTAATTAATTGGCTACTTGAATACACATCACTTGGTTTATAATTTCACACAATGGTTTGTACAGACAGTTATGGAATAGATTGGAAAACATGTTTTATGTAGGATGCTTACTTGTCAACAATTGATTAATATGGCACTTTAAGGAGCAGTATGATTTGAATCAATAATCCTTCAAATGTTTACAGCAGTCCAATATCTGGTCTCCATATTTTTATATGAGCTTGATTATTGTAGTCTCTAGGCCTGCGGCGTTTGCCAGTGGTGGAAAGTAACTATAAGTACACTTACTCAAGTACTGTACTTAAGTACAAATCTGAGGTACTTGTACTTTACTTGAGTATTTCTATTCCCTGCTACTTTATACTTCTACTCCACTACATGTCAGAGGCATATATTGTACTTTTTACTCCACTAATTTATCCCACAGCTTTAGTTACTTTCCTAGTTACTTTGCAGATAAAAATGAACAGTACAAAATGTAATTACTAAATAAATAATTACTATATTATATATATTATTTTATCAATGAGGCTTTAATGGATGAAATTAATTTCAAGTTACCCAGCAGTATGTAAAGTAATATATAAAATATAAATATATTAAAATTAGCTTCACATTTACCAGCTCCAACATTAAAGCGATGAGCACATTAATGCATCAATAATTATAATCCAATAATATCACATTATTCTGAAATGGGCCATTCTGTATAATGAGGACTTTTACTTTTGGTAATTTTAAGTATATTTTGATGCCAATCCTTTTGTACTTTTACTTATGTAACATTTTCAATGCAGGACCGTTACTTGTAATAGAGTATTTCCACAGTGTGGTAATACTACTTTTACTTAAGTAAAAGATCTGAGTACTTTTAGCGGGCAGAACACACAAGATTGACAAACTTGACCCAATGGCCAACAGCGGTACTGTAATGCTATAGACCAGAAAGCCTTTCCCCATTGAGTGAGGCTTATATAGTGTGTACGAGATTCACCTCCCCTTCTCTCAGTACGAGACGGTTTTAGGGCGCATATAAAACAGGACAGGTGGATACGTCTCCCGTTGTATTTGAGCAGAAAAAAGGCAATATAATTATTGTGTCTCTGAAAAGAGACAGGGCTTACAATTCTTTCTGCACTGCCTTTTGGCTTGTGTGACGTAATGCCCCCCCAGTACATTTCAGCGCCTCGTGGAGCGCATGTCTGGAGACCGTCGTTAAACCTCCTCCTTGCTACTTTACCAGAATGATGTGGTCGTTGTCTCATCCTCAGTTCAGTAGCACCCGAATAAGTCTTTCCTTGCTATACATAAAGCATGGGCTGGAGATCAAACTGTCCAAGTGGCATTTCTTCCAGCGACAGGTAAGGCACCTGGGTCAGGTGAGAGCGTTCATATATAACCTCACACTGAAGTAACAGCCCAGGGACTCGGAATGAAAAAAACAGACTTTGGCAGAAAGACGTTGTGAGCCCATCTGCCTGCCAACCATGGGCCTAGCAACACCAGGTACAACAACCACGCTCTTACGGCCCCAACGTGGGTTTACAGTGTGGGGATGAGAGCAGTGGGGTGTCAGCCCTGCGTAGTCTGCATATAGGGGGTGCCCTAGGGGGTTACCACATGGAATAGGCAATGTAGGCCAAACCAGCTGCAACAAGCCACAATTACTTCATATGTTGTAACGTTCTTAACCAAACGGGAAGCTCGCCTTTTCACCTATTCCTAACCTTAACCCCTGACCTTAACCGCACTGTGTTGCATGCTGTTCCATAATGTTATATTACTTATTAAATAGGCATACGTGCTGTGACATTGCTTATTATACGTTAGTCGCTTTCACTGTAACAGGATACTGCAACGTGAAGTGTAACTGCTTCAGAACGTGCATGGGTTGTTCACTCAGGAGGGGGTCTGGACAACAGGTACATCGGAGGAGGGTCCCAGCCGATGAAGGAAAGGAGGTAAAAATCCTTGATCTTCATCATATATTGTATGTTGTAGCCTAGATGATATTTCACACTCCAAAAATGTAAGTCCCCCTTTATCTGTATAATCAGATAGATATGCACGCAGCGGGAATTAATTCATTCATTCACAGTGTGAATTATTCATTCACGATGTGAGTTCATTCATTCCAACGATAATGCACCTCACAAACATGGCCGCTTGAATGTACCGTTATAGAGTCCACCTTTCCAGGAACGGAAATAGCCGAAGAATGCCGAACACAAGTGGCTAAGTCTTGTGTGTAAACAAGGTCAGACACTGCAGTATATATACTCACACGCACCGGGCGGCAAGTTATTTTTGTAAGAGGAGAACAAGCATCTTCGTTGCAAGCTCTGACAAAGGTAGGGTTGTGCATTATATGGTCGCATAATAAAATATCTAATCAGTATTTAGTATTTATTTATTTTTGATTGAATATGGCTTAATATGTCAATCCGATTTCGAATCATCCTACCTATATACAGTAGGTTATTATATAGGGCTACCAGTATATTATTATATGACGATACATTATTTTATATACATTATATTGCAGTGTTATGCGGGTTCAATGCTGCGTCAATAATAAAAGACTACCGCAAAGTCATAGGAAGCTGCTTGGTTGGAGACTACCTTGTGCGCAGTAGAGCATTTAATCTGGTGTCTGTCACTGAAACCTACGTCGTCATGTTTCCCTCGAGACAAGCATAGCCTTATAGTCAGCAATAAACCGCAGGGAAATAATCAGTCACTAATAAGCAACCACTGTTTTATATATATAATATATATGTGTACTGTAAGAGCAATAACCATAATTGCAATAGCATAGCCATATAAAGCAGATTTTGATACGATTAGCGTTGGATAGCAACTGACACCTAGGTCTATGTGTCGTTTTTCAGTTAGAAAACTGTAATTTGTATTCTAAACTATGGCTACAGTGATCCCCCTTTTCCAACATACCTTCTCTTACTCAACCAGACACAATTGTATTGTGTGTGTATACAATACAAAAAATACTGTCAGTTCTAGAGCTAAACCAGACCTAACCAGGGAGGAGGAGAGAGGAGGAGAAGAGGCCAGGAGTGCTCCTCTCTCATGGCTATATCCTCCTCACTGGGGAGGGGGGCTAACAGCGACTGTGTTTGTGCATGTGTGTGTGTGTGTGCCCACAACTAACCAAAAAACTCCTTCCTGTCTCAATAACTGATAACTAATTCATTTCTAGGTTAGGCAATGATTGATGTGAATCTAGAATGACACGTGCTGTTTTTCTGTTATGACTCTAAACAGCGGCTGTGTCCGTGCACAGTTGCTAGATTACAGTATTACAACAGAGGACACCGCACACTGTTAGGATCTGTTTGTAATATATTCATATATTAACACAATGCAGCCTGGCACTTAATGTTCCTTCTCTCCTAGATTCCCACTGAAAGCCACCTGCCAATATGATGCAATGTTTCCACTTCATGGTCGAACCGGCCAAGAACATTACCGCCAAACTCAAGGTATTCATGTCTTGGTATACGCAGCGAATATAAATACATAGCCCAAGGAAATCTATGCACACATAGAAAGACAAACACACTTTGTTTCATTGTCTTCCATTTCAATGGGAATCAAAAATGCATGCTCATTTTGATATCTGTTTCATAAAGGGGCTATTAATAGTGTTAACAGAGGGGATTAGCATTTAGCCTACGGCAAATATCCTCCGGCCATTGCAGAGGGAGGGTATGGAGGAATATTAGATGAGCCGCAGAGGCTACGGGAGAGCTAACAGCTAACTGCTTACAGGGGGAAAATCCCAATGATAGGTTGCTACTAGCCAAACCCACTCTTCATTGGCTTTCACTCAAGTCTTGTTTTTTGGATTTCTCTGTCTCTCGTTTAGCTACTTAACGTGAAATCCTTTGTTTAATTTGATACATTTACGCTCCACAGGAGTCCCGTAAGAGGGCAAGGGATGAGAAGCGGGAACCCCTGGAGGAGAACCAGCTGTTTGTGGTGGATCTGGCTCGAGACCTCAGCCGAGTATGCCAGGTAAATGCTTGCGTTAGCAAACGCTCGCGCAAGATGGAGTGCATCAGTATTCATTACTGGATGCAACTGCACTACCATAGCATTACTGCTGCCGACTGCATGACGTGGCTGATGTCAAAGCGTTATCCCTAATCTGAACGTGGAGAAATAACTAGCTGTATTTTACTACACACACTGCAAAGCAAAATTGCGCGTGGCACCTTAATTGACCCCTACTGATTGGTTAACAGGGCGTTCACTTGAGACGCATTAACGCAGCGGTTTTCAAGCGGTGGGGCGCGCCCCCCAAGTGGGGCGCGGCCCCCAAGTGGGGCGCGGAGGTACTGCAGGGGGAAATAGGATACAATAAAAAAAAATCTGAGCGGAACCAATGTATTCAGATTTAAATGTAAAAGGTGTTGCGCACAAGCTGTGAACAAACACTGGTTGCTCGAGAAGCAAAACTATCAAAACAAAACAAAATACAGATCAAAGCTGAACACTGAGAACGAACTGAGGCCTGAAACCCACCGCCTGCGTGCGTGTGGCGTCAGGGATTTCTTTTGGCGCCCATGTTAACAAGTCAGAGCAATGGATTAGCAGTACAAGAAGAGAGAACGTTTAAAGCTGTGGGTGATTTTGTGTGTGTTTTAAACACAACGCCAGACCTAGCGACGCGTGCGGTGTCTTGACGCGTGACCCCGACCGTGGAGTGTGTGTGGTCGGTGGCTGGTTTAAGCAGCCTCACCTGGCCCGAGTCAGGCTGATTAGTCTGTCAGGCTGATTAGTCCGGGGCTCGGTGAGGCTGCACACCTGTGGTGCGTTGGCTAATCAATGCCCACGGGTTAAACCAGCCATCACCACACTCACTTAACGTTTTACCGCCTGCTCTGTCTGACATTACTACAAACTCTGCAATAATCCGGTTTATTGCAGAGTTTGTAGTAATATTAAATCTTAAACCAGCCACCAACCACACACACTCCACACCGACATAGGATGGGCGGAGCGTATAAGAGAGGCTCATGATCATGAGTAAGTTGTTCATTGTGTGAAGTGACAAATAGAGCTTGCTTGGATTGAAGAACAATCGCCATTGTCATCGTGTCCTCGCCTCGGAAGGCTCCATCATTTTATTCTGTAGACGTAGCTTTCCTGAGAACTCATCCAAACTACACCTCAGCAATACTCCAGCCAAGTGTGAAGTCGATCAGATGAACGGTTGTCGAGAAAATCGAAGGGCATACATACATACACACATACATACATACATATATACACACATACATACATAGAGACTCCTTCCATTATAGTTGGCTTTATATAAATGTGTGTCACAATGCTTACTACTAATTCTGCTTTCCTTGCTTGTCGTTCTTGCAGAGGTCTGGGGTTCTGGAACAGGTTTGGAACCAGGAAGACACCTGGCCCGTTCTTCTCTGCAAGGCTTTTATCCTGGAGTGGGCTTTCATGCTGGAGAGCAAGGTAGCTGGGTTAGAAACGTAGAAAAATAAACGTAAAATGTGTTTAGCAAGTGTACCTTTATGCACCTTGAAACAACACCGCTGGGAACCGTGCACACTTGAATTGGGGAACCGTTCACGTTGTGCTCCTCCAGAAAAAGCCAATGCAGAGCGATGGCTGGCCAGAGATGCCCGAGCTCAGTGAGCAAGACCTGAACGATGAGGAGGGCCTACAACAGGCCAAAACCATCATCCTCAACTGGACCAAGGACCTGAGGGCCCAGCCGGAGGTGAGAGGACAGCAAGACCAGTATATGTAATCATTTTAGTAACTTTAGTTATATATATATAGTAATAAATAGGGATGATACATTTTTTAACTTTGGGCGCCTTTCAGGACACTCAAGGTCGACTTACAGGATAAAAAAACTAAGATAAAAATATCAAACATTAGTTATGTATAATATAACATAACATTATACATAATATAAAATAATATATAATATAGTATGTTTCCCTTGTTTCCTTCCCTTGTAAGGTTTGCTTGAACAAGCTTATCAGGTTAACAGTTGACTCATCCAATAAACTATCAACTCATACTTGTGTGTGTAGCAAAGTGTGTGGCCCGGGGAGCCCGTGGCGAAGGTGCTGGAGGACCTGCAGTCTGCCTGGCGTTGGGGCCGCATGCCCAACCTGCTGACCGCCATGGAGATGGTCATGTGGACCCTCATCTGCCAAAGCCTGGACAAGGTATGGAAGCTTGATCTCTTGTATACGCACTCACATCATTATTCAAGCTGTCAAATGTCGGTCTGTGACTCTTTATGACATTAAGAGGTTTCTGTTTTTCTGCAGGAGACAATACCTCAACAGTGGTTTATCTGGAAACAAAGGACTCAGAAAATTGGTGTGTGACTGATCAGTTACTGGGTGTTCTGTCTTATTTTTCTCAGTGCATTTATTGACCTATGAACTTTTCTGTTCTTCTGTCTTTCTAACCTCAGGAGCCGTCCGCTACATCCCACACTCCAGTAAGTGAAGGCAGCTGAGCAGGGATACTGATATGACTCACACATTTAAGCTAAAGTTAAGCTAAGTTAAATCTTCAATGTTACAACTGCCGTGTAATAGAACAATACTAACCATTGTATTTTGTACATTATTCTATTAGTTTGGGAGTGGATCGCAGACTCTGCAGGTACCTGGTTATTGTTATTATTCATAATAATTGTGTTAAAATGAAAAATATCATCTCATCAATCCATTCTTTGGGTGTGAATGTTGTTTTTAACCACCTCAGTGGAGGTGACCCTTGACCTGGACACGGCCAACCCCGACCTGCTGATCACCGGCAATGACAAGCGCATGCGCTGCGGCTTCCAGAGGAGCGACGTGGCCAACTACCACCAGCGATTCGACGGCTGGTGGTGCGCCGTGGGCGCCGAGGGCTTCGCCGCCGGCCGCCGCTACTGGGAGGTGGAGGTGGGCGAGCGAGACTGGCGGCTGGG
>OMKP01009541.1:1647-14969 GCA_900302375.1 Bathygadus melanobranchus
GGGGATACCTGCCGAGGTTTCAGACGCATTAGATGGGACCCCATTTATTCTGAGGGAACCATATAGAGGGTCCATTACAAAGTCCTCTCTTCGCTCACAGTCCATTTGCCAGTGGCGTTATGATTAAACATAGGGAGAACAATTCTACGCGCCATCTGGTGTTCCCGTGGCGCGCCCGGATTTCAGCACTCTGCTGTGGTGATGGGGGTGTCACTCCGACAACAGGCTCCTTTTAAAGGGGCTACATGTATGCATACATCGCTTTATATTGCCAATATATGAACCGGTTGTAATTTAACCTGTAAAATGCGACCTTCCCCGACTCTCCCCATAGAACAGCCTGTTGGCTGATTTCTATTATATTTGAACCGGGTCGGTTTTGTGAAGAAAAAGGAAGTGATGTCTAAGCGCAAATAATGACAAAGTTGTATGTTCTTTCAGAACTTTTCATTTGCACAACAATTGTTATTGTCTCAACCCACGGGGTGCGATCCTCGTGGGCTCTGAATACACAGGCTTGAGCAGGCTGCAGTTCACTCACCGGCCAAAGGGGCCAGTAAGGAGAAGGAATTTCTGATTCTTACACATCGTACCTTTAAGTCTAAGTGATGGTAGCTATGTAGAGCTATCTCGTTCATCATTGCCCCTCCCCCCTGTAAAAGAAAGAGCATTAGACCCTAGACGTGGTGCAGCCTTAACCATGGAACCATGAGACATAGATAATGCAATTGTATCTATCAACTTAATTAACACATCCAACGCTTCTTCGGGATTGGTTGATATGCCAATTATGATAAGTCAGCCGTTGACACATTGCTTTCTTTAGGCAACCGTTTTAATTTATTTACAAGAAGGCAACGAAGCAGAAAAAATTTAACGGTCCAGGGCTATACCAGGTATAACTAGATCAATCAAACGCAATTGGCCCACACGTTTGTTCAACACACAATCAAGTCATTCCTCGTCTGCAGGAGGCTCAGGGAGACTCTTTGCTCCCCTGTGCTGAGTGACAGAGGGTGCAGCCTGCCTGCTCATTACCCTGTGGAGCCTTGAATGAGACGCTGCAGGGGACTCCGGCATCCATGATGCTGCAATGCCAGGGGGGAGAGAGAGAGAGAGACACATAGAGACAGAGATACACAGAGAGAGAGATGGGGAAAGAGAGACACAGAGACACAGAGAGAGACACAGAGAGAGACAGTGAGAGAGAGAGTCAGAGAGAGACAGACAGAATCCTGTCATGTCATATGGTTGTGGGTTATTTTTATAACTTATAACTAATATTTACATTTAGGGCATTTGGCAGACGCTTAAATCCAAAGCGACTTACAATAAGTACATTTGTCGAAAGAGGGAAACAACACTATATTTATATATCGCTGATGGTACAGTAAGATTAGAATAGAACAAGTTTCAAGCACTCCTGATTGTTAGGTCATTAGAACAAGTTACAAGCTTATAATTGCTAGGTTGACCCCTTGGTCTAAAACAGCAGGTAGCCAGGATACACTGCTAAGCAATGCTAAGTGCTATTTCAAGTGAAGGGAAGCTGTGCAGAGTCCAGGTGAACTCTGAATAGGTCGGTCTTGAGTGTCTTGCGGAAGCTGATTAGTGATTCTGCTGTCCTGACATCGGTCAGGAACTCATTCCACCACTGCAGTGTAAGAACAGAGAAGAGTTGTGACTTTGTGGAGCGACCTTTGTTTGGTGGTATGGAATGGAATGCTTGTATCTAATTGCACTCTACCTTCAGCGATATATTGTTGTCTCCCTCTTTCGACAAATGTGTTACTTTTTTGTAAGTCGCTTTGGATAAAAGCGTCTGCCAAATGCTCCAAATGTAAATGTAATGTAAATGTGGTACCAGTCGGCCAGCAGAAGACGTTGAGCGGAACGCTCGAGTTGGGGCATGGGGTTTGACTAGTGCTTGGAGGTAAGTGGGGGCAGTTCCACTGACAGCCTTGTACTTGCCTTGCTACTACTACCATCCACTGCTCCCCCTAGCTAAGTTTTGCAGTGTCCCTGAGCAACACACCTAACCCTAACTGCTCCAGATGAGCTGGCTGTTGCCTTGCATGGATGACACCACCATCATATGAATGGGTGAATGTAAAGCACTTTGGATAAAACCGCTATATAGGTAGCTGGATAGATGTACTTTATTGCTTACACAAAACAGACATGAGGCAGGTAAAAAAAACACCCTATTCACAATATATAAACATACAACCTACTTTACTATTAGATAAAATAAATAGAATTAAAAAATGGAATTTAAAATGTAACTATCAGTCTATCTATCAGAAGTAGAATGTGGATTGTCACTCAGAAGATATTAAGTCTCCTCTCCCGGCCCAGAGGGGAGTCATTATACCCTGAGATTGCTGTGGGCACGAATGACTTCCTATAGCGATCTTGGAGGAGCACTCCAGTTGAAAATGGTCTGCTGTCTGACCAATAGGTCATGCAAGGGATGTGAATTGTTGTCCATTATTGCAACAGTTTGTGCAACATCCTCCTCTCAACAACCAACTCCAGGGGCTCCAGACCAGTCCCATAGAGCCATCCTTCCTTATGAGCTTGTTCAGCTTCTTAGTGTCACTGGCCCTGATGCTGCTGCTGCCCCCACAGATGGCTGCAAAGAATATTGCACTTGCCACAACAGTCTGGTAAAACATGTGTAACATCCTGCTGCACACATTAAAGGACCTAAGCTTCCTCAAGAAGTAGAATCTGCTCTGTCCCTTCCTCTCAGTGTTACACTTCTTATCCAGTCTGGATAGGAAGTGTAAGCCCTCCACCTCATACCCACCTCATACCCTAGGATGGAAATGCTGGTTAGATTAGTCCTCCTGGTCCTCCTGAAGTCCACATCTCCTTCGTCTTGGTCACATTTAAAAGGATCTGGTAAATGCAATCCATTTACCATTTGCTACTACTAATATTAATATTACTGCTCCTAGTACTGCTACTACTACTACTACTACTACTACTACTACTACTACTACTATTGCTAGTACCACTACTAGTACTACTGTTACTACCACTACTAATACTATTGCTGCTGCTACTACTACTACGACTACTAATACTACCACTACTAATACTTTTGCTAATACCTCTACTAGTACTACTACATTTACATTTACATTTAGAGCATTTGGCACTACTACCATTACTACCACTACTAACACTATTGCTGCTACTACTACTACTACTGCAGCAACTAGTACTACATTTACATTTAGGGCATTGGGCAGACGCTTTTATCCAAAGTGACTTACAATAAGTACATTTGTTGAAAGAGGGAAACAACAATATATCACTGACTATTTTTATAACTTATAACATACTGTTGCCGAAAGTGATGCTGCCAAACCTCCCAGCATCACTTCCACCCCTTGCCAACATAGCTGTGTTGTGTGCCTTGACCACCAGGGGGTGCTGCCTCTTTGTAACAAAGTAAATGACTACCAGCATGACTGCATTATTTGGCAGCCAGCCACTGTGTGAAATAGCTTCTCTGGAGTTAGCTTAACCACAATCTCCCCCGCTTACATCAATACCCATTGTGTCTGCCACAAGGGAGGTCTGTCTGGCGTTTTTTTTCACAATGGCCTCAGTATTTCACAATGACTCTCGGTCTGAGACCGTTAATTAGACCAAAATGGTAGTCGAAGAGCAGAAGATGAGAAAACAAAGTGTCCACCACATGGCTGTAATATAAAACACAGTGCACATTGTCCACACAACACTGAACGCTCACCAGCAGAAAAGATGGCGCACAGACCCAAGGAAGTAGACAGAGCGTCAATGTGTTTACTGTAATGCCTTCGCTTTTGGGGAACTAAAAGTTATTGAGCGGCTGCTGCTTAAGTGCTGCTGCTATTGTTTACGCGAGGGTGCGCGCACACTGAACGCTCTTTGGCAGAAGTGGTACAACGAAGTACCAAAATTCTATTGGTAACGGATGTTTCCATGGTTACAATGGTTTCATCACCAGACCAGTATTGTCCTTTAAGAACTCTCTTTCTGTCTAAATGAATCTGTTTTATGACCAAATCCTCCAATCCCATCTAACAATAACTAACTAACAATAAGGATCTGTTTCAATCCCACTGCCTCTGTACCTCTTCGTGACAAGTTGTTTGTTTGTTGTTTGTGTCTTAAAGGGTCTTTGTATAGGATTTTACTTGCATACATCATGTTAAATGGTGATGAACAGGTTGTAATTCAATCAGCCTGTGGGCTTATTTCTGTTATATTTGAACTCGAACGGCTTTGCCAGGAAGCAAAATTACAAATCCTACTATGGCGTACTCTGCCTCTGATTGGCTTAGCTGTCAACACTGTCTGCCAAGGGAGATGATAGAGGTTAACAGCCTGTTTTGTCTTGTCTATATGGCTAATGCTGTACACTCACTCATTCATTCATGAATACATATGTTTGTATGTTTATAAGTGTTACACCGTGATTGGATTGCTAGCTGCCTTCACATCTCTTTCATCCACCAAAGTGGCTGGTGCATCTCAGTGGCCTACGCTTTCACTGCATCGAGCTAATACAATAAATTATTGCGGTTTAATTTGCCGAACACAGCAGAACAGCAAAAACACCCTGTTCTTTCAACGAGGGCTATGTGAGAACGGTCATCGTTAGGCTAAGCCATTCAGAGGAAGAGTAGGTAGGAAGTGATGTCAAAGTGCGGATAATGTAAAAAACGTCTTTTTAATTTACTTAATCACTTATTTAATTTATTTTCTGTGCGTTGTATCCACTCATGTCAGTCCCATTGCCTGTTTATAAGTAACGTTTGTTTATGATTATAACTAACATCAGTTTATGATTGTTATTGTCTCAAACCACGTGGAGTGGAGGGCAAAGAACTGGTTTGATATTATCGGGATTATCTCTGATTACACTGGCAACAGCCAATGAGATTTGAGATCAAGAACGACATCATTTTTTCAAATGTTTGTTGGATGTTTACTTTACAACATACTGTATGTATAATATGTAGGCCTACATAATGTGCACAATATCGAGTTATACTTACGCTATTCAACTCCAGTTTGTCGAAAAGGGGTCTTGTCCTGACAGCAGTGCCGCGAACAGTTTGTTAAATGGTTTGTTGGACATTTACATTTTACATTTAGAGCAACGCTTTTATCCAAAGCGACTTACAAAAAAGTAACACATTTGTCGAAAGAGGGAGACAATATATCGCTGAAGGTAGACTGCAATTAGAATAGAACAAGTTACAAGCATTCCTGGTTGCCAGGTCAATAGAGCAAGTTTACAAACTTACAGTTGCTAGGTTGGCTCCTTACTGTACAACAGCAGGTAGCCAGGATAAGATGCTACACAAGCTAAGTTATATTTCAAGTGCCGGGACATACCAGCGTACAAGATCCTACAAAGAGCCAAGGCATACAAATATGGAATTGCTAAGGATCCAGGAGGGGTGGGGTTAAAGTTGATCGGGTACGGGGGAGAGGGTTGGGGAGGAAAGGTGGGCAGGAGGTGAAGCTATTCAGAGTCTAAGTGGACTCTGAATAGGTGGGAAGCAGGTCAGTGATTCTGCTGTCCTGACCGCTGTCGGGAGGTCGTTCCACCATTGTGGTGCAAGGACAGAGAAGAGTTGTGATTTGGTGGAGCGACCATTTAGTCGTTTAGTCGTGTATCATAGTGTTTAAAAGGAGAGCGGCCTTTAACACAGAGTAGCTTAAAGAGTTTCTCACCTTGTCGCTGCTGAATGAGATGGTTTGTCTCTCTCCCCAGTGCTCACCCTTTCAAAGATCTTATGGGGCTTTCAACTGTGCAGTTTAAATGACAAATGAGACGTGCGATGTCTGGATAGATAAAATAAACAACCACATTGTGTGGGGGGAGATGACAGACATCAGTAATATTGCTCATGTGTGTCCGTCTCTTCCACAGTGTCTTCACCATAGAGATCGGCTTGCACATCAACGGCCTCACACACAAACAATACATTAGTGATAGTCGCAATCAAACCCCAGACACAACGTCCACATCTGGCTTGATTTGGTTTTTTGGAAACAAAAGGTTGACCCTGATTCATTGCATTGCCGTTGGTAGCCATCAATGGACCTGTTTGGTTATTTTTGTGGACCTGTTTGGACGGCTGCCAATTTAGAACCACTCAGAAGCCACCGTTGCTTTCAATTCATAGCAAGGTGTCATGGATATATATATACACATGATTGTTGACCTTTTGCAATGCTATTTCAATTGTTTAATTCTTGAAATTGCTGAAGTGATTATGATTCTAAAATTATTATAAAGGGTAATTATTAAATTATACTGTGTTTATATTTTTGTTTTTTTGTTTTTCTGAGGTTTATACAGCTTGAAACCAATTCCAGTCACAGCCTGGGTTTTGAATCCGAGCAGACAGGTGCCAGAAGCCTCCACATGCACAGCCTCTCTGTAATTGGACTGCATGTGTTCTCACCTTTTGCCGAAAGACACACTCTCTGTCAGTCTCTCTCTCTCTCTCTATCTCTTTCTCACACATGCACACACATACGCACCCACACACCCACCTGGCTGTAGTCTGAGAACAAAGGGATGAAACCAGGGTATTGTTCAACATTGTTGACCCATTATGATCCCTAAGCAACCCATTGTGAAATGTGTCATGGACAAATGCCTCCAGAGAGCTTTACTTCTATACCATGTGTGCTTGGTGTGCCAAGAATAAGAGACGGGGAGTTGATGGAATCACAGCTACCCACGGCGATGTGGGATCTATATATATATCAGAACTCCAGTATTTTCGGTCCAATGTGGGGAAAAGAGCCGCAAGGTCCTTGTAACACAGACCACACCTGGCACCGGTACCAGGGGCTCTCATGTCATGTCTGAGTATCTTCGACACGACAGTCAAGTAATAGGCACCATCGTCGAGAGCGTCCACCACCAATGTTCTGCAACAACTGTTGTTCAGCAAAAGACGATCCACTGTTGTGCATCGATGGACATGAAGGGGTCTCGTGTCCGTAGAATGACACGAGATCTGCAATAAATTTGCATTGTAAAGAAAAGCTTATGATTATCTCACACCTGCACGAACGCACGATCGCACACACACAACTTTTACAACGCAGATTCACAAAGCTCTCGGGAATGTTTTTTGGACATTGTTCAGAGACAAGCTTAGTGATGGCTCTTGTTTTTTTGTGTTTTCCTGCAGGCCGCTTGGATTCGGTACAAAGACAGACCTGACCTGAAGTACCCTGTTATGGCTGCTGGATGCATGCTCGCGGTTCTGTCTGGTGGATGGTAAACATGAGTGAAAAAGACGATTGCATCAGAACTAGCACCAACATGGGCAGAGGAGCGAGAGGGCCGTAGAACCATCCAGGGATTCAACAATCCCATAATCCCCCCATTGAACTCTTTTATAAGCTCCTATATGTTCCGTAGGCATCTGTTTTATACGGCCAAGATTCCAACCCACAGTCTGTGAGGTAAAAACTCGGAAAGCAAACAGTCGCTGCATACTACTACCTGATGCCGATGGTAACCGCTGAAACGTCCGTTTATTTGTGAATGAGTGAGGAATTTCACATTCGGCTGCCAAGAATTTTTCTGAGGAGGCTCCCATTTTTTCAACAAGAAATCAGAGGAAGCTCTGGAGAGGGAGATGTGTGAAATCCAACATAATACCCTGTCTCTTGAATTATAATTGAAACCATCTGAAAGACAAACCCTTGAAACCCTTGATAGGGTACAATGCGCACACATTCCTTGCGATTACAGACAACCTTGCATAGCACCAAAAACATACAATAACAAATATGGATTTCAATACTAGCCAAGATTACGCCCCCAGTCCAACTGGGTTTCCCTACAACTCAAGCGTGGACTACGAGGACTATCTCCAGGAACCGGACGCCAGTAAGATAATCATACCCTCCATCTACACGCTGGTGTGCTGCGTGGGTCTCACAGGCAACGCCATGGTCATCTACGTGATCCTCAAGTACGCCAAGATGAAAACGGCCACCAACATCTACATCCTGAACCTGGCCATCGCCGACGAGCTCTTCATGCTCAGCGTCCCCTTCCTGGCCACGTCGGCCGCCGTGCGCCACTGGCCCTTCGGGTCCCTGATGTGCCGGCTGGTGCTGAGTGTGGACGGCATCAACATGTTCACCTCCATCTTCTGCCTGACGGTGCTGAGCGTGGACCGCTACGTCGCAGTCGTGCACCCCATCAAGGCGGCTCGCTACCGCCGGCCCACCGTGGCCAAGGTGGTGAACGTGTGCGTGTGGGCGCTGTCCCTCCTCGTCATCCTGCCCATCATCGTGTTCGCCGACACCGTGCCCGCACACGACGGCGCCGTGGACTGCAACTTCCTGTGGCCCCAGGCGGCGTGGTCGGAGGCCTTCGTGGTGTACACCTTCCTGCTGGGTTTCCTGCTGCCCGTGGCGGCCATCTGCCTGTGCTACTGCCTGATGGTGGCGCGCATGCGGGCGGTGGGCCTGAAGGCCGGCTGGCTGCAGCGCCGGCGCTCGGAGAAGAAGATCACGCGCATGGTGCTGCTGGTAGTGGCCGTGTTCGTCCTCTGCTGGATGCCCTTCTACGTGGTGCAGCTGGTCAGCGTGTTCCACCGGCCACCTGACCCCATGGTCACGCAGCTCTTCGTCATCCTCAGCTACGTCAACAGCGGCGCCAACCCCATCCTGTACGGCTTCCTGTCTGACAACTTCCGCCGTTCGTTCCAGCGCATCGTGTGTTTCCGCTGGCTGGAGTCGGGCCTGGACGCCGAACAGGTGGACTACTGCGCCGTGGCGCTGAAGAGACAGGCAACGTGTGGCCCCCCGAATTTTCCCAAGGATTGTATTGCCTCCGATGTGGTGTTTCGCAACGGGACATGTACCTCCCGGACCACCACTCTGTGATGGCCAGCCAGAGAGTCAGCCTGGCAGTGTCAAGGAAAAGGACATCCTAAGGGATAAGACGACGCATTGTGAGCTCTAATTGTGATGATGTAGCAATTAAAGACAGGCATATACAAATAAAACATTTTCTGCACAGAACTGGATGGTAAAGGGATTGCATTTATATAGCGCTTTTATCCAAAGCGCTTTACATCGCCTCACATTCACCAATTCATACACCGACGGCGGTGTCAACCATGCAAGGCAACAACCAGTTCATCGGGAGCAGTTAGGGTTAGGTGTCTTGCTGAGGGACACCTTGACAGCTAGGGGGAGCCGGGGATCAAACCAGCAACCTTCTGGTTGCCAGACAATCGCTCTACCTCCTGAGCTACTGCCGCCCCTAAAACAAACATGCTAGTAGGCTCAATAGAAGAATTCATTTTAATGTTGAATAGGATTTTCATTATTATGGCCAGACATGTTTATGTCAGGAATACAAGAAAGTCTATTTCATTGTGTCATTTATGTGTGATACCGGTGTATACTTGGCATATATGTTAGGTGTTTTTTTCATTATTTCATTTGTGAATCTGTTCAGAGTCTCAAAGTCTCAACTGGCTTTTGAATTGAACTCTGTTCTGTTTTCTGTTTGTGAGCAATAGGCAGCAAGCGCCCTACGAAATACACAAGATAAGAGGAAAACATGTGAAAGGCAAGGTTGGTCTACTTGTTTAGAAAGCAGCCCAGGGGAAGCCTGACATAAACCTTTGTATTCCATTACATTGGCTCTTTGTATTCACACCTCCAGGGAGGACGGCTGTGAGTTTGTGTGTGTGTGTGTGTGTGTGTGCGTGCTCTCTCTTGGGTGTCTGTTGTAGATGTTATTGGTTCGTGGTCGGGTCCATAGTCATTTTCTTTTCTTTCTTGCTGATGAAAGTGACAAGCTTGTGGAAAATGATTTGCGGTAATAACTCCCCTAATGTTGCAAACGGGACGTGTTGAAGGACGCTAGGCAGTGTAGTCGTAACTGTCGTGTCTGTCTGTGTTGTAGCCGGATCAACTGCACCAACCATGTATAGAGCTCATGCTGGAACTCTGTTGTTTTGTATTCGGTTATTGCCTTCCTCATATTCTGTAAGATGTAAATGCAGGTAACATTCGCTCCTGTAAAACAACACAAAAAAACTCAAATAAATGTTCAACTTGAAGATGTGATTCTTCTGGATTCTTCTGGAGGCTGAATGGAAAATAGAATGCTAGTCAGTCTGGGAATTATTATCACCATTTATTATTTATAGTATAAATAAGAAATGGTGTATAAATGTATATATATTTCTTGTTATTATCTTTGACAGTATTACTGCTCCTGGTATTTTATCTTGACACCATGAAAACAATAAGAAAACAGTTCTGACCCACTCGTTGATGACAACATTGCGGAGGGCGTTTCCTGAACACCGGCTGTAGAAACCACCCTGATCATCCCTGCAGTAGAACAACGTGGAACGGATCACCACCTTCAGCAACACTTCACATCAATAGTTCAGTGCAGTCAATCACCCCCAAGAGGTCCCCATCACACACACATACACACACACGCACACACAAGCACACGCACGCACGCACACACACACGCTCAAGCTGTTCAGTCAAGCTGCCCCTGGTCTGCTAATGCGACACCATCTCAGAGAAAACAATACATTAACATGTCTTCAGGACGAGTCCCTCGAGCCTCGAGTCAATCATATGACAACCACCGTCTTTCGGGCAATTAGACACCGACCAATACCAGCTCGTTTAGCCTTTCCAAATACAATTACACCATCAATTCTAATGGGGTTTACCCCGCAGCCTGTATTATAATAGATTCACATTTTCCCACAAAGCCAGATGGTCCTGGAGCACAGTACCACCTCTGTCCATGCCTACATCATGTTCATCATGTCTTTACTTTAAGGGCCCCTATTTTACCCAGGCAGGGGTGTGATTAGCCACTACAAGCCATTTCCAAAAGCCAAATTGTCATGTGACTGGATGGATAGATAAGCCTACCAGTTGGTATAGTCCACTATACCAACTGGTATTGAAACGGCTAATCACATTCACACCTGGTGTTATAATAGGGTCCTTTAAGGTTTCTGCTACCAAAATGTCATTAGTAATTCACTATTTTTGGGAGTTACTACTTTTAGGTAAACTCTTTACTATATTGGCATTTAAGCAGACACTGTTAGCCATACAGTGTATAGGAGTTAGGGCGTCTTTGCTGATGGGTGGCTACAGGCAGACATCGTGGGTTTGAGCCTTTCGGCTGGGACTTAGGTTTTGTTTTTCTTTCATGATTTGGGAAAGTGCACGCTGCACTGTGGAGAGTGAATTGCAAGCCTGCAGGGAGAGGCCAACAAAACACACATGTTGCAATGGGCTAGTGATACACACTGTGTCTCTATTGGGAAAGACAAACAAGGTAAAAGACAAGGTTATACATTTGTATAGCTGTTCATCACAGTTACTCACCTTAACCCAGTGGTAAAAATAAATAAATGATTTGTGTAATAAGTATTGTAAGTCGCTTTGGATAAAAGCGTCTGCCAAATGCCCTAAATGTAAATGCAGTATTTATTAATAATAATTATAATAATAATGAATATGTATTATGCTTAACTATTTAAAGGATTCATCCCTATTGTTCTCTTGACATGAAGATGTAATGTGTTAGTTATTATCTTAAAATATGCATTTTTGTGTGTGGGTGAACTATATAATCATGGCACCAAGGCAAGAACGGGAACATCATTTAACTGTAAAGCAATCAGCAGACCAGCAATAGTTTAGTCTGGTACAGTTTTATCTACAGTCTGATCTATGTCTGGGTTCTTTATTCCCACGTGGTCATAGCAGGCACCGCCCCTTCATCCATCAGCAAATCAGGACGTCATGTATTAAAGGAGGAGTACAATTGCGCACCAACGTGCAGTGTGTATAGATACAGCTCTCATTCATGCTTGTCTCTGTTGTTTTCATTGCGATCAGTCACCACCACCACCACCAGTGTCTAGACAGCATCAGGGGGAATTCATCTCCCAGCAGACTTAATGGATCCATCCATTAAGTCTGGATGGATCCATCCATCCATGAAGAATAATTTGATGGTGTCTAATCGCCAAATGCGTTGTCCATAAATGTCGGTGGTTCATTTTTAATACTAGTCCTTCCTGGTTGAAGTGCTTTTCAGAGATGTGAAACAGGCATAAACCAAGGGTCCGCAGAGCAGTTTAAATTACAGTTACAGTTTAAATGACTGAAATAAGTAAAGAGAGACAGCACTAGAGAGTGAAACAGAAATGCACCATGTAGATTTAGAGACAGGAGCTGGAAAGATATGAGACAAGGAGATATAAAAAGTGAGGTTGTGACAGCCCCTCCAACACAGACCAGAACGCAGGCAGAGACGGTAACTCTTGCAGAGAGTAGAAACAGATATGCATGGGAAGCAATAGGGAAATGGCCGGTAGTCATTGGCAGGAGGGATCTCTTGAACATGCTCTTACATCTCTCTCTCTCTCTCCCTCTCTCTCTCTCTCTCTCTCTCTCTCACACACACACACACACACACACAGATAGTGAGACATTGTTAAGGGCTGCAGTAGAAGTGGTTCTGGTCTTCCTCATGGACCTCCCACAAACCAACCAACTCCCCATATTATAATAATAGTCCTCAATATGTCTTGACAGCAGTTCATGAGGATTATTTTAACAAGCTGTGCCCAGAGTGAGAGCTCTAAATGTGTAAATACTTGTTACCGACGTTAACCGTCCGTCGGCAACCAAACCCACCCTAAACCTTTACAAAACGTACAGACCTTGACCTATTTTAAAAACTAAAACCAACTAAAAAAGCTGTCATTCCCCCTCTCTTTCAACCCATTTTCCTGTCTCTCTTCACTCTCCATAAAAGCATAAAAATGTAAAAAGAAATCTAATGATGATGATGCACTAGTCAAAATATGCAGCCAATGAATACACACACACACACACACACACACTCCAGCGGGCCTGCGCACTCCAGTGACTGCGTCAGCTCCAGTTCTGTTAAGACATTTTACAAGGTGTTTTAAAGGGAAAAATAAAGACTTAACTTCACCAGGACTGTGGTTTTTGATGCCCCAAGGCCAATCTGTTCACCAGTGGGTGGCCTTCCAGGGCTCTTCCGGGAGTGCCATACTGGAACACATTTTCTTCATTAACAATTTTCTTAAATACCAAGAGGTCTGCGTCTTTAACAGACTCATTAAGTGGAGCCAAACTCCCAGCCAGTGAGAGAAAATTAGCAACAGCTAATTTCACTGCGAGCTAACATGCTACATGCTACAAGATTTAAAAAATAAACTGTCCAAAAAACATCC
>OMKP01009547.1:1647-24736 GCA_900302375.1 Bathygadus melanobranchus
CCCGCCACACACACACACACACACACACACACACACACGCACGCACGCGCACACACACACCTGTCTGCACCCGTTTGTCATGCGCCCTCTCGGCTCGCGTGTACCGGGGGGGGACGCGTGGGCGAGTTCAGCACCGCGGAGAGCAGCAGCACGAGGCGTACCGGCGACCTCCGAGCAACGGCCGCAACGCGACGTATTATCGTTTAACGACAAAACAACAAAAACAAAGAGGACAGCACGACTAAAAGCTTGACGAAAACAGCCGAAATGACTGGACCGTGGAGTTTGAAACAAAAAGACAATCTATGCCGAGTTGACCATGACGGTGCTCGTCGTGTAACCTTTTCTTTTGCCTATACTCTCAAAAACTACAATCCGTCAAGTAGCCTATTTACCACATTGACAACTAAACGGCGTAAGTAGGGAGTGTCGTTAACTATTTAGGTACAGTTCTAATGTTGTAACAGGCCTAACTTGTGCCGAAGTCTTCCTATAAAACGCAAAATATTTACTTTTACATAGGCTGTAGCCTAAGCCCCGTCCGTTGTCGTACTTCCTTAACATGGCTGCAAGACATGATAGTAAAAACTAGGCTTTAAAAGGGTCTTTCTCCGTAGAAAGGCCTATATGTATAGCCCACCCAATAAAAACGAGATAACATTGATCGATGCCGATAAGAAGCGCGACAGGTGCGTTGAGTGTGAAACGGACATAAATGCTCAGGCGGCCATTCAACCGCCCATTCAACCGCCCATCCACACTCTTTCTCAAAGTCTGAAGAGCTGTTGTTCCACCAATAAAGCTACAACTCAGGCGATAAACGAGGGGACATCTCAGATCAAATCACTGTGTTGGTTTGCTTAAACGCTCATGTTTACACACGCCACAATCAACAGTTCTGTCCAAGCAGGGAATGACAGATTACAAACACTTAGGTTCACACTTGGTGCTATTAAGGATATGGCCACTCGGTGATTCGTTTTGCATACTTCCGAACGAGGTTGTCCTCCCGGAAGATGAACAAGGAGCGGTTGACAGTGAAGCAGTTTTGTTTGACAGGGTTCGGGTTGTATATGGCCATTGTCCTGGCTCGTTGAGCCATCGACTGCTTGTACATCCTTTGGCCACCTGGAGCGCCGCCACCCCGGGCACCCCCTCTCCCGGCGCCCGGTCCACCTCTGCCTCCTCCACCACCTCCTCCTCCTCCATAGCGGCTAGGGAGATCTTCTGAGAAGCGAGCCATTCTGGAAACGCACAAATCCAACAAGTAGAATCCAAACGGGTGTCAATGAAAATGGAGGAGAGAAGCATCACAACAAACACACCGGTCCAAACCACAGCCCTGGCATTGGTGTTTGGGAACAGGCTGTGTAAGGAAATAAAACAAAAATTGCTTCAGCGGAAATCTTGTCCTGTTATTCCTCTCCATTCACCCATCCTCCATGAAATCGAGCTAATTAAAAAGAAAGTAGCCGAAGTTTGTCACTGAACGCAAAAGCTTGACGGACGCAAATCGGATAGATTGCTGTACGTTCACTTCACATCGCTGCCGAATCCGTCACTAGTCTGGATCGGAGTGTGAACGCGCAGAAGGAAACCTCGCGTTTCTGTCTAAAAATGACAGAACCATACCAGCATCCAAAACACCAGTTGAAAGTCGCACGAAACGCTCCAGTTGTCAATCCGACGGAACAAAAAAAAGAGAAAAGCGTTAGAAAACACGCTGGGTCTTTGTTTCTTACTCCCTCGACTGACAGCAAAAAAAGCTAAATATCTCAGAAAGCATTCGAGCAGGAGACATTGTCCTCTGGTTTCTGCTTGGTCGGTCTCAGTATGGGGGCTGTTCGCCGACCCTCCTAGACTGGAATGAGCGCATGTGACCAAAGTTAGCCAATCGGTGACGCGAGCGCACAAACCTCCGCCAACTCTCCAGTGAATGTGCGATAAACTGGTGTTTTATAAGACATGAAATACTTCATAATAAAATACTTGAATTGGTATGCATTGGCAAATAAAAATTTGACTTCGACAGTAGGCTATTTAGCCTGGCTATAACACGCTGTGCGGATAATTGTAATATGTTGGTGTTGGGTTTGTTCCATGATTTGGCTTACTGTTGAACCTTACTTTAATGCGCTGCATTAGGCCTACTATTTAGTTATGTTCTTCCATCAGCAAATCGAGGACCTATACTAATGTATGCCTATTTATCTTTAGCAAATGTAATTACATTAACTTAATTGTTTTATTCGGCAATTAAGCACCTAAAAACATAACAATTTTAAGACAGCTGACTTGCCATTTCTAAGTGTTGTGTATCACATACGCTTGAATTTAAATGTAGGCCTATTCCCCCGGTCTGGATAGTCATTAAATACATTTTGGATATTGGATTTCGATCAGACGGCTTGTTGCCAAGGAAATGGCTAGAGGTACTTAGGCCTAGAATCCAACTTGAGCAAGAATCCACCTGGTGGAGGATTCTGTGTATTTCAATAAAAACTACAAACAAAAGTAGGCCTAAATATGACCATACGTTACTGTTTAATCCTCCAATCCTTTTGTATTTATTTCTTGTAGGCCTGTTACGTGAAGCACAACGTTGTTTGTTGTTTTGTTGTTGTGGGAGCTGTCGTTGTGGTGGTATTTATTGACATGACGACATGGCGTTTCAGAGAAGGTAGGAGCCTCAACGACGACCAAACAAAAAGCACTGAACTCACTTGTCTGACCATGGCGTGCTGTTGAGGGCCTCGTGCCTCTTGACTATATGACGCACGCCGTCTCCTTGCGCTGGCCCGGACGCCTCGCCCAGCTGTAGCACGCTGTCGTAATGATGTTGTGGTACGCACGTGTCTTCCGTCTCCTCCGTCTCCTCGAGCGCGTCGACCACCGCTTGCCGACGACGTCGCTCGTGCGTTGAACCCCGCGTGTCTTGATCTCCCGCGCCCAAAGTGAGCATCCTCCAGTAGTTGGATGTCGACAATTGTAGGCCTGTGTCACATTTGAAGCGATTAAGTAAGTGGTCGTCTTGTTTAACGTTCATGTGTGCCTACACATCCCCCAGTGAAAGTGTTCGACCTTTATATCTTTAGTGGGAGGATAATATAGACCTAGGCAGCCTAACTACATCGGTCTACTGCACACTATCGAAAGACTTATTCCAAAAACAGAAATGTGGTCAAAACAATATGACAAAATGACGACTATAGATTAATAATTCACACGCCTGAACCATACATTGCATGCCCACACTGAAGTGAAGTTACCTTTTAAAACAAGTCAACTACAACAGGCCGTTAAGTTATTGTATGTAGGCCTACTCTCAAATGAAATGCTAAAATGCTCAAATGTTACACTAAAATACCAATCAACAATGTTATTTTCAAATTAGAAGGGATAAGATATGGTCGAGCTTACCATAAACCATTGATGACAGCCCCTCGTCCCATCTGGAATGGTGGCGAACGTTTGTTTTCATAACTGTGGCAGTACAAATCTAATGTAAAATACTGATTAAAATGGAAATACGTTTTTTAAAGCTCATACAAAGCACATTTGCTCTGATGCCCAACTATAGGGTATGGCTACAGAGGAATTTTTGCTACAAG
Organism: Bathygadus melanobranchus; assembly: GCA_900302375.1. Lineage (NCBI taxonomy): Eukaryota > Metazoa > Chordata > Actinopteri > Gadiformes > Macrouridae > Bathygadus > Bathygadus melanobranchus. Next base: position 5,259 of record OMKP01009547.1, read on the forward strand.
TGCTTGAATGCGGAAAGGGCTACTTCTTGTCCTACCAAGTACAGAAACTTATCAGGAACAAAACATCTTCAAACGTCAAGCTGAACATTCTCCCATTCGATTATGGGCTCCTGGCCCCTGCTCAAGCATTTGTAATCAGGAAGGGCGCAATCACCGGCTCGCTAGAGGCCTTAACAAAACCGGCCCCAGGGACTTCCTTTCTTTGGTCCTCCCTCATCACTTGCTGTTGGTTTCACCGGGAATACCAATGTAGGTGTAGTCATCGGTTACCATGGCAGCAAGGCAAACCCCCACCACCATCCCACCTTTGAAAACTTGAGATTTTTAATTCAGAACCGTGTCATTTTGAAAGTCCTTTGCAGCAGTCGTAAATACAACATAGATAGAAGGCTAGATAAGATGTGAGATTTTGAACTCATTAAAGCGAATTGATGCACAGCTGCATCCATATTTCACTCGCTGCTTTCGAGCGAATCAAAACGACATTGCTAGCAAAAGCGTATAGAACCAGAATAGATAGATCCAGTTGCTCAAATAGCGGGTGTGTAGTTCACTTAAGACCAAATAAAAGGGGAAACAAAAGCCATTAATGGAAAGAATGACCAATGGTAGCTTACTTATTAAACAAAACTCCAGTGAATTAAACTCTTAATGTATGCACATATGGTATTTTAAAGTGATTTGGATAAAAGCATGCACAATAATCAAATAATTCTCTCCATCGATGACACTGCAGCAATCATGACTACAATTGATGCATTAGTAGTAAATTTATTGAAAAAGGTACAACCAATTAGATGAAAGGTATAGGATGTAGAGAGTAACAGAACATAAACCGAAGTGGATTTTTTTTAATAACCTTTTTTCCCTTAAATGTCTATCTGCAATAAATTCCACAAGATTCTGCTTTACTAATACCATTTTAAGACAGACAGGTTGGCCCTTGTTAATGTAACTAAAAACAGGCCAACTACAGTAACTACAGGTTAAAAAAAAAAAAAAAGAAAAGTTTGGTAACATACAAAACATTATTTTACAGCTATATTCACTTGAGTAAAATACAAAATGGAAACCAAAGAAAACGCTTCTTCAGCACCTTTTCATGCTCATCGCTGCTTGAATGGGATCAAATGGGTGCAAAGTTGTTGATTCAAGAACTATTACCGGCAATTCATATTTATTGTCAAATCATATTTTTTAGAGATATCTTAGAGATATCTTAAAAGATGCCCCTTTTCACCACCACTATAGAGTGTTAGCACCACAGATCTTGATTCTCAGGGATGAATTTAAAAACATTTTTTATCAAAATGATATTCCAAAATCATGGCAGACTGTGAACCCCTTATATTCAGCCCATTTTTGTGAAATGGTCTTTTTTTGAGGGGCTATGATTTTTTTTCAGTAAACAGAAGGACCCATAGAGAACATTGTCAACACCTTTTCATTGATCCTCAATTTCATTTGAAGTCAACTTTTGAGACTGTGACAATAGATAGCATTTTTCTTCAGACAAACTCAGGATTACAAGCAAGTAAATTGAAACACACTAGGACTCTCTAGATGGAATGGTACATGCCAAGTAACTATAGACGTCTACCAAGTTGCTCCCATCTTAGTCTTCAAACATCATGCCATCTCTCTCAAAGTCCAATTTCATCATTGTGGCCACAAGAAAATAGATGTACTCCATTTGGACAAAGTTTCTTTTGAAATCAAGGTAAAAAGCTGCATCTCCCAGTAAAGTTATTTTAAAAAAAAAACTATGGGTTTGACAAAAAAACAGATTTATAGGTTTGGTTTGTGTGTCTTCTCTGCCACCTACTGGTATATTACACAAGGTGAAGTGGTGGTGCATTTCTGCAGAAGCGAGTTGTGCATGTGATTGTGTGCGTCAGTCTTGGATGGGCTTAACAGTCCTGTTGGCAATGGCCCATCATTCTCAAGGGGAAAGGTGAAGAGTCTGACTGTACAGGCAGAAGTCAATTTGTATGTATGTGTGTGTATGAGTCGGGGAGTATGCATGTGTGTTTTGTTTGCACATTTGTGTGTGTGTATGTGTGAGTGTATTCATATAGTTGTGGCTGGTGGCGAGTACGGCAGAACAGGCTTGGGAACCAGGTTCTATCCATGTTCTTAAGGTTGAACTTTAGATTTAGAGTCATGTGGAACCCAGGTTCTCCAAGTGAGTGCGAGGTTCTCCAGCTGGATCAAGGTTTTTCCAGGTAGAATCTAACATCCTGGTAGAGTCTGGTTCTACAGATGGACCGAGGGTCTCCAGGTAGAACCAGGACCTTCAGATGGGAGCCATCTTTTTAAGTTAGGACCCAATTCTTGGGGTGTAGCCTGGTACTACAGCTAGAACCTGGATCTTTCGGTGGATTCAAGGTTCTCCTGGTGATTCAGGTGGACGGGCTGTGGGAGGAGCTGGTGTCTGGTAGGGTGCTGGGCGGCTGCCGTTCGCCAGGCGTGCTGTCGGCCTGCAGCGAGGTCAGAGCCGTCGAGGAGTACCTGCACTTCGGAGAGCCACATTCACAGCTGAACTGCTTCCTCTTCACCTCCCAGAAGTGTTCGCCATAGTTGAACCTGAGAAGGGCGGGGAACAGAGTATATACATCAAGAAAATGTACCATACAAGCCTATTGAGACAAGACATTGCAATTCCGTTTTCACTGGATTACCTAAAAATAATATATAGAAGGAAACTACAGCTAGTTCAGAACACTGTGGCCTGAGTCTTCATTAAAACAAAGAATATGGATCACATTACCCCACTGGGCACTTTTACAAAATGTGTGGAGTGGTTAGTGGCTGGTTTATGCAGCCTCACCTGACCCGAGTCAGGCTGATTAGTCTTGGGCTGGGTGAAGCTGCACACCTGTGGTGTATTGACTAATCAATGCCCACAGGTTAAACCAGCCATCACCACACACTCAGGGAGAGCGCTAGCATGCTAGCAGTTACCACCTGCTCTGTCTTCATTCAACTACAAACTCTGCAATAAACCAGTTCAGTCAACATCCACCTGTGTCCTGATATTGGAGGAGCCCTGGAAAGTCACTTTTAGTGGCGTGTAGCAAGTTGCGTGTAAAAAGTTATTTCACTTTTTTATGTTCCAGCCAGTTCACTAAGGTGATCACAAATGTACAAATCGAGACACCTGAAAATATATATCAATTAAATCAAAACATGAAAACCATTGTTCTACAAATGAACTGCTCCATTGTTCTAGAGGGGTGTTGGCTATCGACTATGGCTATAGATGGCTATCCAGAATGTATTTGCCAAGTCATTAAACGCCAGGCTTCACTGAAGACGGATACAGACAAAACCATACCCGAGCTCTTCTCCAGCCTTGATGTTCTCGCAGGCGAAGAAGGCGATGTGGGGGAAACGCAGGTCCTGGTGGCTGGTGAAGACACGACACGCAAACAGGTTGGGCTCGCACATGTGGTTGATGAAGCGGCTGATGTTCCCGTAGAAGTGGGCGTCGATGCAGTAAACGTCTGTTGGCTGAGAGAGAGAGAGACACAGAGATAGAGAGACGGAAAGAGATAAAGATGAAAAGAGATGGGCAGCGAGAGGAGGAAAGAGATAAAGAGACAAACCGAGAAAGATAGAGAGGGAGAGTTAGCGGAGACGTTAGAGTGAGAGATAAAAGCAGCAGAAGGGAAAGAGATAGAGAGAAGAGAGATAAACAATCCCAGCTGGGAATTAAATGAGGCGGTCGAGTGGTGGCACGGCTATTTGCGCAAAGATGTCAACATAAACAAACAATAACACATACACAACATACAGCATAAAAAATGTAAGGGATAACATGACGTAGGTTGTAAATTACATAAACGCGTAGAATTTCAATCATCTGGTGGATAAAACTGCTGGCTATATGCCTCTATCCAGAAACAAAGCAGGTCTACAAAGCATGTGTAGAAAGTAGGTCGGCATGTACCTTGTTGTCCATGCTGAACAGGTAGGTGTCGTTTTTCCTCATCTCAGCCTCCTCCTCTGAGATTATCTCCCCCACGTACCTGGGAAACAACAGTTGAGATTAACTGTAAATCAGAGTGATGGACAGATTTATCTTTGGGTTTGCGTTTAAAAACACCAGAATTAATTGTGTTATATAGTATATGTGTATATAGATGTGTCAATACAAAACATACTCGCAAATAAAAGTGCCCTGTGGTATGTCTTGTAGCGACCGGACCCCCCAGCCCTTCTTAGGGGTTCTGAACAGCTGGAGTCTGGTCCTGAAAAACAAAGACTTAAGTTAAATGTTTTTTTTCCTAAATGTATGTAGTCTTGTTGTGTTGAGTGTAGTTGATAAAAAAACAACAACAACATGACTACCAGCCTCGCTACATTTTCAGTACAAAGAAAATTACAAAACTACTGATATTTTTATAACCGTTGGGAATCCTAATGCAGAGAACAAAACAAAAACAGTAAAAACATTTTTAGTTTATTAATATTACATTTAAAAAAGTAAGTAATACAAATTTGAAAAGCATAAAAGTGTACGTGGTATTGCGTGACATGGATTTTGAGTGTTACGTGCACGGTGTACAGCCTAAGAAGCATTCCAGTTGTACCTTAGTCCGTTCTGCACGACACGGTTCTTGCAGGTTCTCCGGCAGGAACAAGCGTGGTTACACTCAAAGATCAGGGGAGGCTCCTCCCTGCAGAACTCAGGCAGCAGACGGCCAGCCTAGAGGGCCAAAAAAGGAATGGATGTACTGTATGTCTTTAGTGGAGCGGTGAGTATTCATTCGCTGGGACTATTTACAGGCAGATTACGGTGAGAACGATGTGTGTGGAAGCACCAAACAATGGAAGAAGTCAGGGTCTCCAACAGTCCTCACCTTGTCGTACCAGCAGCGCAGGCTGAGCTGTCCACACATGCACACGCTGGACGAGCAGTCCTCTTTACACACGCAGTACTGTGGGGGCAAGAAGACACACCGGAATGGTTGTGTGTTGTTGACAATAAGGACACAAAGGGCTTCTATGACGTCGCTTTATTAAATGTTCACGTTGCTGGATTTGAAGTAAAACTTTAAAACTAACTATAGCTGAACGCAAGCCTGTTACTTAAATCACAGTAATTACTGTTGTTTCCATTGTCACGGTGTGTTTTGGCTCCTACACCCCCGTATACAATGCAATGTAGGGCATCTGAACTCCACCTACCATTTGTCACATGTATTTAGTCACAGTCAAATGTTGCCAGACCTGTATGTCCAGCCTATTTTTGCACCTCAAGGAGAGGCAAATATCTTGATTGAAAACCTCAAATGGGCCAATAAAGTGATTATGATAAACTATGACTACTGCACATTGTAGGGCCATGCAGTGGCATTTGACATCAACTTAATATGAAAAGCATTTATTTTCAATCAATGGAACAATGCCAAAAATGTCCAAAAGTCTAGCACACCTGTAAGTGTGTGATGTTGCGGTCTATGTTCATGGGCGAGGTGACGCAGTTCTCTGGGATGTATTTGTAGTTTTCCGGACACTGTTGTCCATCCTCTGTGTTGACGCAGGGGATGGGAACCCTCTCGTGTCCCCTGGCGACATCTCTGTACAGGACACAGGAAGTGGCAGTGGTTAGTAGGTGCCATCGAGTTTTGAGGTGTGCCATCGAGATTTGCGGTGTGCCCTTGGATTAGAGAGTCATATAGTGGTATAGAAATAAACACATTTGTAGAAATAAACACATTTGTAGTTTCTCAGTAAGGTGTTGTGGAAACATGGGTAGAAAGATTTCTCAGTAAAGTGTTGTGGAAACATGGGTATGATAATTTTGTGTATATGTCTTACGTTTTGGTCTGACAGATATAGCCGAAGCTGTTATGCAGTAAAGTTTCTGGTTATAATCTGACGAATTTCACATTTTCGGAACGGGGGGGGTGGGAAAACCGAGCATAGGATGTTGACGCACGCGTTCAACAGGAAACCATTTCCCATTATCTTCCAAGGACATCAATGAATGTTGTCAATGGAAAAATACGTGACTCATTGCTCAAGAACGAGATTCTAGCTGCGATGCACATGAACCTCTTGGCTTTGGCCACGTAGTTCACAGTGACCCCAGCCGCTGGTCGCAAGGCGGACGCAAATACTAAGCGTATTTAATACAAAACTTTAGATATGATTTGATATGAAGCCAGAATACTTGTGACCAGATGAGACAATGTCTGGAGATAAGGAGCCATCTGGTACCAGAACATTTAATTCACAAGTGGACAAATAGCTCTTTCATAAACCAACAGCAGATCCTTTTAGTAGGTCAGAATAAACCCAACAGACAGAAACAAACAGAATTAAGTCATTTAGTCTTCATAACATCGACCAAATTTGCTAAAACAAAAACGAGTTCTGCAACACCCACTTTCATAAGACATCTTGGAAACCTGAGAGTTGTCACTGGATTTATGCATTTAATCGAATCGCATTCTAATAGCAGAGCTGAGCATCAACAAGCACACGTTAGCATCGGCCGATATTGCTACCACATGCATTTTCTTCAGAAAACAGAATTAACATAACACTACAGATGGGCGAACTATAGCGACCCACCTGTTGAGGACCTTCTCGGTGCCCTCCGGAGGACAAGTGTTTAAGGCCTCTCTCTGCCTGCGGTTGGCCTGGAGGCAGAGCCAGGCCTTGGAGCCCTGGCCACAGCAATCCAGAGGGGTCTCCCCCTCGCGGTTCCTCATGTACACATCAGCCCCCTGGCCCAGGAACAGCCTGGAGGATGGGGGCGCAAGACTATTATTATGGGACGCTTTTGATCAAATGATGGCATGAAGTTTCCACCAGTCTAGTTCATGGAATGGATGACAAGCCAGACTCACGCGACACACTCAACGCGGTTCTCCCGTGCGGCGATGTGCAGTGGCGAGTCCCCGTGGATGTTGACAGCATGCAGCTCCCCGTGAGCCTTGATAAGCAGCTCAGAGATCTCCACGCTGCCAGAGAACGCTGCCCAGTGGAGGCAGATGTTCTCCTCCTGGCCGGTGGAACACATTAACAGTCGTTTCATTGGTTGTACGGCATGTATCAAGAGATACGTGCCGCACACGTGAGGTCAACATTTCAATTACATTCGGAGCTTCATCTGGAACGTGGTCAAACTGACGAAGATCCAAATGTGATTGAAACATTGACATTGTTTGTATTGGTGGAAATGAACACGTTGGGGACAATATATAGTGTGCTCTGCGGTTTTATATGAACGGTATGTATCATAACAGGATAAACGTATGCATGTATAGCGTCAAAGTCACAGGAGCCAAATTGGTAAGGGGATTAAAATGGACACCTTGTCTCGGACGCTGACGTCCGCTCCTTTGGACAGCAGCAGCTTCACCTGGTCCAGGTGTTTGTACTCTGTGGCCCAGATCATGGCCGTCCACCCCCCATCGTCCTGAAGGAAACGCACATTTCACATGTGAGAAAAATGCATATGATGAAAATTAGGAAGACAAATAAGAAACACGCTGAAAGGAATAAATGAGAAAAAACACACATTTGATGTCAAAGATTAATTCAGTTTAATTGTTTTCATTGGGTTTATTCCATCCATTATCCTAGTCCAGTCTAAAATATTTTCGACGTTGGAAATAATTCATACAAGGCACTTTTCAGTTGGTTTTCTACACATATTTAGAGGTTCATCAAAGGTTTCAGTGTTCCATTTTCTGATGCGGTTGAAGGAGAAAAGTGGGTATTACCTGACAGTTGATATCGATGAGCTGGGTGGAGAGAAGGTACTCCACCACCCTGTAGTGACCTGACTTTGCCGCTAGGTGGAGACACGTGAAGCCTTCAATGTCCTGCGAAACCATGCGTCAAAAAACTGCTCAACGACAAACCCCTTCTAACACTGGCATGTGTGGCATGCATCCCTAAAGGAATTTATGAAGGATACGGCCAGTTCTTAAAGGGACTACGTGTAGGATCTTAGGTGCATAAACCACTTCAAATTGCCTATCTATGAACCGGTTGCAATTTAACTTATACGGATAATAGCAAAAACGTCTGTTCTTTCCGTACATTTTATTATTAATTATATCCATTCACACCACTCCCATTGTCTGTTTATAACCAACGTTTATTTATAACAACATTAGAATTGTTATTGTCTCAACCCATGGAGCCCAGTGCTCTCAATGTGGGAGCTTGAGCATGCTGCAGTTCACTTACCGGCCAAAGGGGCCAGTAATGAGAAAGAATTTCTGTACCTTTAAGGCCTTGTGGATGTACAGTATATACCTTGTGTGTGGCGCTGGCCCCAGCCCTCAGCAGGTATCGGGCCGTCTCCATGTGGTTTCCTTCACACGCCTCCATCAGCGGAGTCCTCTGGTCCTCGTCACACATGTCCAGGTTAGCCCCCGCCTGGACAACATACAAGACACGTACTTTTCAGTAGTCGTTCTTGAGCGACCCATGAGTTACAAACAAATATGTAAACATACACCTATGCCTTGTGCTTTTATGCTGCATACCACGCGTACCCATTATATTCCTTGTACGTCTCAATTAACACAAACAGAAATGAAATATGTTAAGCATTAAAGACTACTGATTATGTCCATGAGACTATATTGTGTTGACTGGTTTCAAATCAGTATGTTGCTTTTCAGTAAGCCGCACCTGGACGAGCATGTGACAGATCTCTTCATGGCCCGTCTCGGCCGCGGCATGGAGTGGCGTGCGCTTGTTCTGCGCCTCCATCTTGAAGTTCGGGTCGATGCCGTCCACTGTGACATGCGGAGAGATTGAGACAGGAAATAGGAAGTCGAGACTATTGTGTTCTATTTACCCCAACGTAATCTATTTCTGGCCATCAGGAAATAGTTGGGGTCTAGTTGTCTGGAAATAGTCTGGGTCTATGCTGTCGGAAAATAGCCAGGGTCAGGTTATCATAAGAACATAGTCGTGGTCTATAGCACCAGGGACTGTGCCATCAGAAAATAGTCAGGGACTATTCGGAGGTGGTGCCAACATACCCAACATCAGCACGACCTTCTTGAGTTCTGCCTGCTTGGCTGAGGTGTAAAGCTGTTTTGGATGAAACCGCAGTTTCTTGGGCCTGGTTGAAGAAAATATGTATTCAGTAATAACATCAACATCACACATCAACACAAAAACCTACATGCAAGTTTTGATGATAAAGGACCTTATTGTTGAATAAGAAGGTTTACTCCAGGAAAGTAATCCTTACTTCTCCATGTCGAGGGCTAGTAGAATGCTTTCCAGGGTGTCCTTGGGTGGTCCCAAGACAGCCGTGGGGGTCCCGGCTACCCCTGGTCCAGCCAGAGGTGGTCTTATCCTGGGCCAACCAGGGGGAATGGAGGGATCTACTCCATCTCCTGGACTGACGGACAGAGAACTGTCTGCCTTTCCTCCAGGTTCAACTCTCAGAACCATAGAAGAGCTGGGAGGACAAGAAGAAAACCATGAACCCCATTAATCCAACAAAATCCTAGAGTTAATAATATAATGATAAGCCTGCAGAACATCTGGGATTTTTGGATCATAATAATCATGACATGACATAAGTCCTAAAAATACACCCTGGTCTCCACCAACCTACCCGTCGGCAGTGGTGGTGTCGGCCCGGCCCTCCAGGGCCCCGGGGGTGGGTGGTCCCTGGTGGTGCGGGACAACGAGGGCCACGGTGGAGGTGGTGTCGGCCTTGGCGACAGTGACCTCCTTGGCCTTGGCCACCTCCTCGCCACAGTGCGGGCAGAAGCTGTGGCCCTTCAGCATTGAGGCACACGCCCGGTGGAAGCGGTGTGAGATGCTGAGGTCTGGCTGGCACTCCATGAAGGTCCCCTGGGACAGGACGGGAAAGGAGATGCTGGTCAGCATTTTTACGTTTACTGGAACGTTTGGACTGCAGTGTGTGTGTGTGTGTGTGTGTGTGTGTGTGTGTGTGAACGTCATCTTTCTTATTTGAAACAACAAAGAACAAGGGACAATAACTAGAACAAGGTTAAAAAGGGCTCTGACCAAAGTAACTCCAAAATTCCTATTGGACACCTGTCCAATAGGAATTTTGTACAGGAGTCTCCCTCCAGACTAGGGTTGGGCGGTTTCTGGTTTTATCGGAACAGTGCGGTGCGGTGTGCGAGCTTATACTGGTTTAACTCGTGCAAACCGGCTGTACCGGTATTTGTCATTATGGGACTTTCTGGCCAAAACATCTAATCATTCATTTCATTTCATCTGGTTCACAATTCATAATGGCGCTCTTCACCCCAGTCAGTAACTGCGGTCATGTCCAGGTGCGTGATCAGTTGGTCTTTTCATGACTTCATTTAAATAGGCCTACCTGTTTTAGATATAGATATAGAATAATAACCATGGACGTATGAACAAGCTCCTGCTGAAGGATTGAACGGTGGTGCTCAGCTGTTCTAGTCGCTCCGGAAAGGAATGGTAAATGGATTATTTATATAGCACTTTTATCCAAAGCGCTTTACATTTGCCTCACATTCACCCATTCATACACCGACGGTGGTGTCAACCATGCAAGGTGACAACCAGCTCATCGGGAGCAGTTAGAGTTAGGTGTCTTGCTCAGGGACACCTCAACAATTAGCTAGGCGGAGCCGGGGATCGAACCAGCAACCGCTCTACCTCCTGAGCTACTGTGCTGTACTGTAAAGAAACCATGATCAGCGGGATTATTATTTATTCATGTCTTAACTTTCTTTACTGAGTTTGAGCGAGCGGCTGCTCACGCAAATGGCTTGGTCACTCAGAAGGTGGATCGATCGAGAGGAAAAAAAGAACCGCGGTCGTTATCACGCTTATTGACAGATCAAGATTTATTTCGGATGACTATTTAGATTCAAACTTTCAAAGCGAGGCAACTCCTGTTTTGGAGCGCTACCCAGTTCAACTGGCGTTATGCGGAACACTGGCTACACGAGAGCCGACTGCAATAATGCATGCCGCAACTCATTACAAAAACAACCAACGATATACCGGTATGATTCAGTGTTTTTTTTTTACTCATCATCAAACCGGTTTGAAAAATGACACCAGCGTAACCCAACTCCAGATCATAATAAGGGATTTCCTGTTTCTTGTCCTCCCAGAATATGCATACCTAATATACCTTTGAACAGTGGTTCCCATGAGGCAACACACCCAAGGTCCAAAATTAACTTTTGGAATTTTGTGAGAAATTCTTTCTAACATGTAAGCAATTATTGTAACATGTAACCCACCATTTTCTTTTCTCTGCCAAATGGTCAAATCTATAAGCCATTGGCTGTTGGCAGGTGTACCCTTCCTTTCTTCTCCATTGGATAAACTCCACCATCGCCACCCATAAACTCTCCCAGCCTCAACCAGGCCAAGAAGCAACAAACACTACCAGTGCCACAATTAATGAACAAAAATGACTTAAATGTGCTTAATTAGAAACTATGTTAGCGCATACAATGTCGTATAGCTTGGGTAGGCTAATTAAAACTCCAAGTTAGCATTTAGCATGTCAATTGCGGTTCAGGTAAGGAGGATATTATAACCCCATGTTGGCTGTCGGCATGAAATGTTTACTTATTATGGTTAACTTATGGCTCCAGATGAGCTGTAAGCAGGTAAAATGCTAAGTTGGACATTTAGCATGGAAAAGGTTGTATATGTCAAGCCATTATAACTCCCAGGTTAGCCGTTAGCATGTAAAATACTAGGTTGGACATTAGCATGTAAAAGTTTGTACAGGTCAAGTCATTATAACTCCAGGTTAGCCATTAGCATGTAAAATACTGGGTTAGCTGCTAGCATGTAAAAGGCTATACAGGCCAAGTCATCATAACTCCAGATTAGCATGTTAAATGTGTTACTCACGGCTCTGCAGAAGTAGCCACAGCCCGGGCAACACTGGTGCTTGAACATGCCACTGCGGTGGTCATCGCACAGCACCAGCAGCTGCAGCGTGTTGGACGGCCGCATCATCTCGTGCTTGAGCACCGCCACCTGGCAGCGTGTCAGCAGGCCGTCCACGCTCTCCGTGGCCATGCACTTCCTGTCCGCCAGTGTGAGGATCTCGCGGCTCTTGGGTGTCTCCATGCGGCAGCTGCAGAGCGGCAGCTCCTGCGCCAAGCAGTCCGCCTCCACAGAGGACCTGGAGACACCTGTAGAGTACAGGGCTCGCCTTCAGTACACATCTACAGCTAGGTAATGCACACATAATTTACCATTTTATACAGTGATTTAGAAGATTCTGCAATCCAAAGCGATTTACAGTGAATTCAGATACATGTCCGTAAGGAGCAGGTAGGTGTTGCTAATCATAAGTCTAATCCAAACGCTTTGGATTTTTTTGGGCAATGTCCAATGTGACAGAGACACTACACCTTTTTTGAGCTGAATGTAGGAGTAGATCAGCTACTACAGACAGACTTCTCCAAACATTCACTTGACATGGATATCACTATCAGAGTATCTGGAGCAGATTCTCACCAGCGTTTTGGAAGGGTAAGAGGCTGTCTGGAACCTTGGGGTGAACAGGCTTGGGGTGGGTCTGGGTGTACCCTCTATGGGAGTCTGTCTGGGCCAGGGGTGAGGCCTGGGCAGGGGATGAGGCCTGGGACAGAGCTTGGGCCTCAAGTCCTGGAAGGAAGGAGGTCAAAAAGGTCAACCATAGTTAAATTGTGTGCCGTTGAGCAAAGCCTCAGGACAAGGAGAGGTCTTGACCATTTACCTCGAACATCAAAGCCTTAATTAAAAGTAGATGAAGAAAGTACACAACCTGTAATATACAAGCATTATCGTTGATGCCAGAAGCCATCTTTGGCAAGTAGGTCCGCTTCTCAGGTTCTTCTCTTTAAACTATTACCTTTGACCTTACTCCTTCTTTTCCACTTCCTGGAGGGTCTCAACCAGGCACTGTCTCCCTTTATTTTCTTCTTCATCATCTTCTTCTTTAGACTGGATTCTGAGCTCTGAGGTGGAGAGGAATAATGTCTTGTTTGAAAAAACCACGGCCTTGAACTGCACTGTGAGGGCAACTAAAATATTTTAAATGTAATGGAATGAATTGAATATGAATTAGAGAAATATGGATAGAATTACTTAAGTACAGAGCAATCTGGCGGCTCACCTAAAAAACCCTTTAAAGTCGTGTAATTACCAGAGATTGACATATAAACACGATGGTAATAGCACAAAAGCATCAGCATTTGAATCCTTGGGAAGATTTCAGACACGAGTAGCAACTGACCATTTGTAGCGTATTCAATTGAATGTCAGCTAGAAGTTTGAACATACCAAATCTGACTCTGTGTCGTCTTCCTCTCCCTCCTCTTCCGCTGAATCCTCCGTCTCTTGGTCGTCTGCCTGTTTTGTCAAACCAACGATAACACACAGTAAACACTAGATACAATGGAATGCAGATTTATAATACCAAGTAAAACAACAGGCCTAAATAAGAAAGGCTGTAACTTGAACACATGGTATTTACCAACGTAAAGAGTAAATGCTTGTAAAAACTGAAAATCAGGCATGACTCAACTAAAATAGCTTAAAACCAACATAGTGGAATGTGACTTGACTTGATCGAAACTACCAAAGTATTTTTGGCTCCAACCTGAGAGACGGGCTCAGACGTGCTACTCAGGTCCTGGGAGCTCCTGCCATTTCCCTCTTCATCTGGCTGGCCCTCCTCTTCCTCCCAGTCATACATCTCCTCAGACTCATCCTCAGAGTTTTCCGTCCTCTCTCCATTCACACTCTTCTCCTCCTTTGGCTACCAGATGGAAAGAATAATTATAATGCAGAACTTTGAATTATTTCATTAGTTGGTGGATATGAAGCTTTCGGAAGGGGATGGTTAGTGGATTTCTATAATGGCCGATGTTGATTTAAAATCGGAACCTTTTTTACAGTTTAGTTTGTGTTCGCTGTTAATAGCCAACTACACGTTTACAGCAGGGCTGTTCATTTATTTTGATATGATTAATTATCATATCATCGTTTGGGAATGATCATTTTTGCATCACAATTTTCATTTTCACTGAAAAAACGATTACAATCATGACATTTGTTTGGGGCATGTACGAAACGGTTTCTTACATCTGGAAACAAAAAAGTGTAGGCCCGGGCATCTCTGCAGCACTACAGTACATTTATAATGGTGTTATCAATTTACATTTACACATTTTAGCCATATCAAAGAATTGCAGCTCCGGTGATTTGGACATCACACAAAATCAAGCTCAAATCACCCAGATTTGAGATCGTCTGCCGTCAGCCACTTAAGATTATTAATCTAAAGTCTGATTTGTGATCCATATGCAAAACATGAACAGGAGACGCAAAGACCTGTGGATTCTTAGTCGCGTTGTGCAACCGTTTAAACATTTCCAAAACCGATCGTTGCTTCAGGACTTTCAACTTCTTCTTGGGAATGAGGCTGTAGATGCCCATTTTCCTCTTCTTCCTGCGGGAATTCAACCCTCCTGCTTGAGACGCTGAAAACACAACATGCAACAAAAGTTAGAAACAATGACATAGAATGTATTTCAGTTACCATTAGCTCTCCAATGCTGGTCCTGTGTAGCTCTAGTAGTAGAGCATGGCATGGACAGGTTTTGGGGTTTGATTCCCATTTACATGCTAAGAATGTATGCACTCATGTGTTCTAGGCACTTTGGATGAAGGCGTCAACCAAACGGCACACGTTATTAGCATGATGTATAATAATTATGGCTGTCAATCTTGGAAACCCTGTTTCCTCGGCAGGGATACGCCGCTAGACACACGGGACTCATACCGTTGATGGCGTCTTTAGTTTCCCTCATCAGATCGCTGTTTAAACTGCTAATTGAAATGCAAATCAACATGGCATGGTTTGACTCGTTAAAACAAATTTGCGTTAATGCATAATTGTCGCGTTAACTTTGACAGCCCTAATAATAATGCTAATTTTCCAAGTAGTTTTCTGAGCTCTGATACTTCATCATCATCATCATCATCTATCTGTCGTTTGATTCCACGCTGTCTCACCGAGTAGGACCTTGGTGGAGGAGGAGGTGGTTGGCGCTGGAGGTGGAGGAGTGGCGGGGCAAGTGGAGGTGGTCGGTGCTGAAGATGGAGTCGTCTCTTCTGGGCTCTGAGGTAGCTGGTCCTGGCGGGAAGGCTGGAGATGGGAGTCCATCGCATTGGTCTCGGCCTCCATCCTCATGCTGTTCGCCTCCCTCCGTTCCCTGTTGAGAAGCTGCAGAAGATGGGAACGAAGAACAACGTATTCAGGGTTATTGGGTTGGAATCCTCGATTTAGATCAGATTCACTGTTTAGTTATTGTGCTGACGCTTCTATCCAAAGCGTCGATGTGAATTCAGGCACATGTCATTAAGGAGCAGGTAAGGGGTCAGCCATGTTGCTCACTGGGTAGAGGTAGTACAGGTAGGTCGCAGACATTGGGGGATTGGAGCCAGTACCTTGAACACCTCAGCCACTTCTCTAAATGTACTTTGACTCGACAGTTCCACAACGGTGGCACTTTATTCATTTTCAAGCCTTTTTAAATTTTAGATGGAGTGCTTGTTGGTATCAGCCTGACTGCAGATCTGGACATGGTCTGGCTGCAGAATTTTCAGGAATCGAACCCAGTAATCTGTCCAGCTTGGAGTCAAACACCCTAGCCACTACACCTACCATTAGTCATGCATCTACAGGTCTGGTCATCCCTGTGTGGTGGTTACCTTTTGCGCCAGGCTGACTGCAGGTCTGGACATGGTCTTGCGGGCTCTGTGGATGGTGATTGGCGGAGTAGGAGTGGAGGTGGCAGACACGCTCGGGACGTTTTTAGTCTCTGACGCCCCGTGTCCCAACGAGATCCCCACATCGCCATCGCTCTGCCAAGTGTCCGAAGTGTTGGCACGGCCAGGGGACGAGGACGGTGGGGATTTGGCCGAGTGTCCCGCTAGCGTGGGCCCAGAGGGGAGCCAGTTAGTCCTGCACGGGGACACCCCGTCCGTGGAACAACTTCCACCTCGCTTGTCCAGAATAAAACCGTTGCTTCCCGTGATGGAGCCGTGCGGAGCGTCCAAATGGGACATTCCGTTGTCGCTGATGAATGAGCCGGGACCTGTGGAAAAGCAGTGCCCGGCACTCTTGGGTCCGTGGTCCAATTCTGTGCCATTGAGCAAGGCCTCGGATCGGGGAGACGGGGAAAGTCTGTTAGCTGCCTCGTGATCTCGCCCTGTTGGATACAATAGATTAATTATTGATTGATTATAATGCACCTTAATCCAACTTTCATTAGATTTTTTTTCTTTTAAACCTGCACTATGTAACATAACCAGGACTTCGGTTGAAAATTATGAATATCTAAAGAACAACGCCAATCATCCACTACACGTGTCTCAATAAACTCAGGGAATAGTAGTGCAGTTATAGAGTAAATGAGTTGACAGTTACAGAGTTCAGGTTCAACCCACAATGGAAGGACTCACTGGGTACTTCCCACTCACCCACTCTCTTCTCTCCATCAGCTAGGGGTTCCATCTCTTCTTCTGTGGTGGAGGGGGCTTTACCAGCACCACTCTTGGCCAGACCAGTGGGCTGAAAGGAAGGGGAATACAATAACAAAGATGAGCAAAAATGTCATGGTGTAACAAAAATGTGTATATTAAAAGAACAAAACAGATCACGCCTGCTTGGGGGGGATTGGGGATTTAATCAAATAAAAAGGTGTTTATTGTGCATACCTAATCGCACAAAATTTTCAATTTGACAAAAAAACAGGGAAATAAACAATATGATAGGGAGCCAGGTGCATTTCCATTGGCTGCCTTCTAAAAAATAACCTATAGCCAACCAACTGTAACCAACACTCTTCTTTTTGTTCTTTAAAAGCCCCCTTAACCGACACCAAACACCCCTTTCATCTTAAGAAGAAGCACATCCAAAAAGGCAGATCAAACTACAAATCTCACCATCATCTTCCCTCTCATAAGGCAGCAACCAAGCAGTCAAACACCTCTACTTTCCTGCTTGAACACCTTAATGCTAGCCCTGTGGAAGCATTGACCTCCAGACGTAAGTTACATAACCATGCGGGACCTGATGTTTTGTTTTTTTCTTCCTGTTTATGAGATCAGCCGGTCTTATCACAGTCTCGAGTACAAATCATTGGTTGGCACCGACGTTACACAGCAAGAAGGGTCTGGGGTTTAACCTGTTTGTTAGCATGTTACGGTACCTAGCGTGTTCGGGTACTTAGCATGTCACTTAGCATGTACTTAGCAACCAGGCAACCAGGAATGCTTGTAACTTGTTCTGTTCTAATTGTACTATACCTTCAGCGATATATTGTTGTCTCCCTCTTTCGACAAATGTGTTACTTTTTTGTAAGTTGCTTTGGATAAAAGCGTCTGCCAAATGCTCTGAATGTATATGTAAATTTAATGTCGGGGTACAATGCATGTTGGACTACTTAGCATTTAGTTCTACATAACAAGTAGCGCTACTTAGCAGGTTACCTGGTACTGATTTCAAAGAACATATTGTTGTTGAAATTCAGTGAGAAACCGCAGTGAACTACAGGTCACTATTTATTTCTCCACAGCCACTTATCTATCATCTAACACTATGATACCCAGAAAACAATATAGCCTAGTTTGAGGGCATATGCAAAGGGTTAGACCTTAAGGCCTGCTATTGAGTTAATATCACTATGTACTTCCAGTATGTGAATAGCCATCAACAACTACAGTCTCATTGCCCATGTCTTTAGAAAGCGAATATAAAAAGATATGTTTAATTGGAATAAATTGTGTGGTTAAACCTCACATTGTGATCGATTTAGTTGCTACACCAACCAAAACCAAGGATTTCTCTTTAGGCTAATTGTGGAAGAGGTATTTCAGAAGGTTTTAGTCACTATATTTAGATTTCCTGGCATTATTCCTGTTCATCTCAAGGACCAAGCTGCTTGAAGACGCTTTCAGAGGAATTCTACATATATTACGATTAATATTTGTCAAGTCATGACTAGATGGTGCATGATTACAAATGTGCGAGAAGCCTCGACAATGTGATTCAGGAGCAACCAGAGTCTAGTTGCTGCTGCTGCTGCTGCTGCTGCTGCTGCTCCTTGCTCTGCAGTCTACAAGTGACAAACCACTTATTTAACATGATTTAAACCCAGGCACAACCTAGAAGACAGTGACAACCTCCGGTTAAATACGACAGATAATAGGGAACCAGAGAAAATGCACTCCACACAGGCACAGAACAACAGGTTCTAGGTCAAATCTAATCCAGGGTCCCCTTGTTAATGGGCATCAAGCAGGCAACAGGACTCTTCTGGTGAAAGAAGATATTGGATGTGTTCAACACGTAAAGGAGTTCAGTTCCTGTCCCTGCATTTTGGAAAGCCGTACAGGGAAATACTGTCGCCCTGTTCTCCACCAAGTGGCCAAACGAGGAACTGCACCCAGGAAAGAGAGAAGAAAAGGAGGGGGAGGGGAGCATGATAGAGCTGTCTGCAGATCTCCGCCATTTCGTAACCAGAGTGTTTACAGACTTAGCGTGCTAGTTGCACCGGTTTCCCACTAGACTACCAATGAAAGGCCAGGCTATTATGTTACGAAGGCTAGAGAAACTAGCTTCAATGCTAGTCAAACCCCACATGTACAGATAGCCATTGGTTCGCGCAGACATCAATAATCAATTGCTTTAGTTCCGTCATGAGGCTATCGCTTCTAATGTGTTTCTCTCCAAAACATTTCAATAATGCTAACATCAAGGAGCGCACAGCCATAAATAGGGTTGGTAGTCACGTGTCTCTCTGGGTTAGGCCCATCTGTGAGTCAGTGTACGGATGGGACTCTGAGAGGACGTGAACATGGATGACACAAGACATGCATGTGAACGCCAAGTCCACCTTTCATACATACAGACACCCTGCGTATAAGGAATGCAGGAAAAGGGACAAACACTGCACAGAAAGCCTTGTGGCAGGTCATCGACTCGACTGCTGCCACCATGAGAGGAACGGCAGTACATTCCTAATAGTTTCCCCTTTGTAATTTCCATCCAATCTCAATTTTGTTGTGTCTAATGGCATCCACAGCCTCTGTTCCGCATAAGCCTGAATCAAAGTGAACCCTCCGTCTCCCTCCAAGTGCAGAACTGGTCCCTTGTCTACTGAAAATGCACTGCTTCCAACAGAGAGTCTCAGAGAACAGGCCACCGTATTTTCTCCCTTTTCAGAAATGCTACACCTCAAATCATTTCATTCCTGGGCTGAAAGACGCAGAGATGTCGTTTGGAAGACACACGGGGAAGCAGGAGAGAAAGGACGGGCAGAGTAGACCAGTGTCCTCGGTAGAGAGAACCCAAGAGGCGATTGAGTGTGTCTGTGTGTGTGTGTGTGTGTGTGTGTGTGTGTGTGGGTGGGTGGGGGTGTGGGTGTGGGGGGGGGGGGGAAAGGGGGGTT
>OMKP01009645.1:1435-13288 GCA_900302375.1 Bathygadus melanobranchus
CCCCCCCCCCCAGTGTATACAAACAAACGCGACGCGCCGTGTTTTAAGGTGGCACGTCAACACCAGCTGAGCGCCCACCTCCCCGACGCAGCCCTGCGGTCCCCCCCCACTCTTGTTTATCGTCCGTCGGTCGGGGTTCGCGTCGGGCCGTTGTGATCGGCGACCGGGGATGAGCGCGTCACGGTGCTGAGCGGCGGGCGGGGGTCTCACTCCCATGTCGTTGCATGCGAACATGACAGAAGGCAGCGGCGTTTTGTCCGCACGGCTGCCCATGGCGAGCGGAGGAGCCGCTTCCTGCTCGCCCGACCCGACAGCGGAGACCCGAACACAGAAGCCGCCGTCTGCTCGCCGCCAGTAAGCGTCGCCGAGCGGCCGGCCCTCCGCCATGGAGACCGTGGGGAGGTTCGAGTTCAGCCGGAAGGACCTGGTCGGACACGGCGCGTTCGCAGTCGTGTTCAAAGGCAGACACCGCGAGGCGAGTCGCTACTTTGTTTACGTGTTTGTTTTGCGGTGTGTTGTTATTTTGTTTATTAGGACCCCCCGGTAAATATGTACACTGTGCGACCTTAAGGGGCCTATGGGGACAGCCATACGCTTCTCATAACAACAATATTGACGAGACAAAAACTCAGTTATAGATGTACAATAACACCTGTAGGTATTAGTAGAGAATCGGGGTATATTGACCCGTAGCTTTTAATAAAGAGAGCGTTTGCCGGTGACTTACAGTATGTAACTCATGTAGCGGTTGCATTATTAGGCCTACATGCACTCATACTGACTCACAACCTCCTTAGATCTAATCAGTCATGTTTTCTCGTACAGACAACGTAGCTAGTGCTTGTTAGTCAGTGTTTAATGCACATGAACAAAGGTTTCAATTTGTTAAAATGTATTTCCACAGAAACACGACTGGGAGGTGGCAGTCAAATGCATAAACAAAAAGAATCTGTCCAAATCCCAAACACTATTGGGGAAGGAGATCAAAATACTGAAGGTAAGTCTGATCCCTGTTACAGCTGACTGTAAAACCGCAGTTGTATTTGTTCACTTGGCCATATATTCAATAATACTATGCTAACATCAATATGAAATATAATCCAATTGTTTGTTATTGAAATGCCTCACACATGTAATCATACTATTTGCAAGGTTGTTCGTGTGTGCTTGCCTGGGTTGCCATAGGCCTCCAGAAAAATCCCCGACATAAGAAACGATAACACTGTACAACACTGGCCAGTCACTCACAATGATTGAAAGAATGCAGGCAACGTTCCCACCGTTATCAGCTGGGTCGTGACAAATCTAGTGCACAGCCACATAGCCACTGTAGAAGTGATTGCTTTAGAATAAGAAATAGCCAGTCAGCGAGAGACTATGTACACTCTTGTATTAGCATTAAGCCTAGCGGCCGGTATCGCCGTGTGTCCTGTTTGCTGAGAAATGACAGATCGGCAGCAATCAACAATGAGATAAAGGTTGGGTAGTCTGAGGGGGAATTTAAATGTGTGCAGTCTGGCAACACAAATGCGGAGACATGCAAAGCTACATATCTAGACTTGTATAGTATTGGCCCCAAAATAGTGCCATGTTACCCTGTATGTAAATACTTTATGCATACTTTGTTCACTGTACATTTTATACATATTAGGCCGAAACATATCATAGAATTATTCTGTTTTAATTTTCTTCAGAGCTTCCAGCAGATTATTATTATTGTTATTATTAGACTGATTTTGTACACTAACAATATAAGATACTGGATACATGTGTGCTGGATCAATAATGATTTTGTTTTTGTCCCAAACAGGAACTGAAACATGAGAATATTGTTGCTTTGCTGGACTTTCAGGTATGTTACATACCTCATATTTATAGGAAATGGTAGCCTGCAGAACAACGAACGGCTGCTAATAAAAGGTCATAGTGCTCTAACAGCTACTGCTTGAAAAAAAGAATGAAAAATGACCCACCATCAAATCCTTGCATGGAGTCAGAAGGTTTTGGGACATCCAAGTGAAACTTGCACCTTGCACTCCACACTTTGTTTTAGCGCTGGAGAAAGGTCTGGCTGACCTGTTATCCTTCTGGGATGTGGGGAAAAAATGGCCAGTCTCTACGCCCAGGCTGCAGCGACAGTGGCCTTATAGTGTCGAGGGGGGGGGACTTGTTTTGGTGGCAAAACAAGCCAACGTGTAGATAATCAGCGTGTAGGTTGCTAGCTTGGAGGTTGTTGTTGTTGTTTTCACCTAGCGACGGCGACTCTGAACACGGTAGGGAAGGGGAGGACTATTTCAACTGAAATAACAGGCTGATCCCCACAGCCTACATCCTGTCAGTCAGACTACCTCCTGTCAGTCAGACTACCTTACACCCATCGTATGTGTTGTGGATCGTTACGCTGGAACGCTACATGGCCCCGTGTCACATGTCACATGCTTTTTATTGTAGTCTTATCTCATACTGGTACAGTCCTAAAGATAAAATGACATAATACATAGGTAGGTTGGTAGAAGGAAGGTAACTAGGTATTACTGCGGGACAAAAACATAGGGGTTTGATTGGATCATCAAAAATGGAGAAAAAAGCATCACTAGCCAGCTTGTGTATTAGCCCATTAGCAGGTGTTCTATGAGCGGACACATGCTATTGGTTGAAATGAAACACACCTGCCAGTAAGAAGAAGAGGAAGTGATGTCGTACAGAGGAAGTGATGTCGTACTGGGCCTTTAATTTACACCTAAATTGACTACATTGGGACTGCGCTCTAGTTGTAGTAGTTAAACCGTGTTCTAGAAGATATTATATTTGAACCTGTAGTATTCAGTGTCTCTACTTTGACGCATATAGTATAAATCATATGTGAAGTCAGCCTTTCGCAGACATTTTGTACCTGTTCCTTAGAATGTATGTCATTGACCTAATTTCTGTATAGCACAGCAGAAACACATCCAGAAGTTCTTGTTTAACCTCGGTCTGACTTGATGAACTAACATGAACTGAAACACTATAATTTGCAGATATGATACTACTATATATTTCTCTAGTCCAGTGATTTCACAAGAGGCTCTGGGGCACCATTGGTACACTATGCACAGGATGTCCTCCTGATGTTGTTGTGTTATGTCAGGTTCCTGTTTAGCTCGGTTCCTCTTTTAGGTTTAGGATTTAGGCAAGCTGATGGCACATTTGTGCCATGAGGAAAGTTTGGGACCGGCTGGCCTATTGTGTCCAACCCACAAGAGGTGTGAAGACGTGCTGGCCGTGGATTTATACACGCCAACAACACCAGCTTCAACTCGCACAACCCCGTTCCCCGCGCTGAACTGGCCCACAGAGCGGAATTTGTGTAAACTGTGATGTTCCTGACCGTAACTGAGCAACCTTAGGTGGTTAGTTAGTTGAATGTTTGCGCAACAAACCGCCTCCTGTCGGAGAGTTTAAACGGCAGCAGGAGAACCAGACTCTCAACGCACACTTGGCTGTTTCCTTTCTCTTTGCCACACTAATGGGCCATCTGCCACCTGTTTTAATGCCCAGCTTTCTAATGATTTGGTCTGATGGAAGGCTCGCCGTTTGAAACATTCATATAAGCAGAACATACGTTGGATATGAACGTAAAGAGAGAGAAAAATGGAAGTGAAGGTGCCAGTCTGAAGTGAAACTTTTAGGTGTCTGCAAGGCTATGAATGAGAGAGAGAGACCGAGAGAGAGAGAGACCTTTAAATGCAGTACTTTTATTTTTTAGCTATTATCATAAGGGATATAAATCATGACCAGGGGTCGTTGCTGTCCTTGCTAATCATGAGTGTCGAGTGCAGTGTCGAGTGTGAAATTGTTTAGACGAGCGGTTCTCAGAAAAGCTGCGAGCAGCAGCGATACCGGAGGTCACATTTAGAACAGGCATGTTTCGGACAGCCAGGGTCCCGCTTCGTACGGGCACATGTGACTAGTATCGAATCCCATATAATAGCATTTACATTAAACCACTCTCGGCTAGTTCCTCCCTTCTTCCTTCTCACGGCCCTTTAATTCATTCAGCCTACACAATGTGGCGTCGTATGCTCGGTTGACAAAACAACATTGGATATATTGAATATATTTAGCTATAGGAGGTCGTTTGTTGCCGGTGACCTGCAGAGAGGAGGCTAGCTGCCGTTCTACTTCAGCAGAGAACAAGCTCAAGTGTTTTCCTGTTACTGCCGGTGGCAATTTTAGTCGCGGCACACCATATCTTCCTCTTGCTTTCAGTGTCACTCACCCGTTAAATACAAATGTAGTTTGAACAGAGCACACCAAGAGTCCTGAGCTTTTCAGATACAATCAAGTTGATTCTGGCTGATAGGACAAATGACCACAAAACGCCGTCCATGTCTAGAATGTCTACTGACCGTTCACATCTTCATC
The DNA here is from genome assembly GCA_900302375.1 of Bathygadus melanobranchus. Classification (NCBI taxonomy): domain Eukaryota; kingdom Metazoa; phylum Chordata; class Actinopteri; order Gadiformes; family Macrouridae; genus Bathygadus; species Bathygadus melanobranchus. The sequence goes on from OMKP01009645.1 coordinate 5,843, forward strand.
ATTCATTCATAATGTCCTTCAATGTCCGATGACCGTGTCGACGGTTTGTGGGTTAGCTAGCGACGGCGTTTAGACCGGATCTCGACGGGGAAAATGTATCGCGACTATCGAATAGCCAGGTTTCCTTTAGCTGCCGTTCAGGTCAATTGAATGAAATAACAGAAACCCTTTTATAGATTGTAGAAGGAGAACACCAGGCGATCGATAGTAAGGAGTTCAAGACTCAGAGGCGTCAATTCATTAAATGATTGACCCAATAAATGCAGTGTGTGCAAGGGTTAAATGTTCACTAAACGTATTTTATTCATCACCACGGACACCGAAAAGAGTCTGAATCAGTTCCACAGTGTTCTGCTCCTGCCGGTTATTTCCCACTGAAGTGCTGCATTACTGTCCGATGGAAAAAACCCCAGCTGCCAATCCAAAGCAAACGACTCTCACCAGAGCTAGAACTTGGCTTGTTGTTGTTGCTTTACCCATCCAAAAAAAAAAAAAAAAAACCCCAGCTGAAAGCGCCCTGTCAGCCGGATTAGGTCCACCGAACCCAGCTCTGTGATTGGCTGTCCGAAGGGGACGCCGGGCCAAGGAGACACCTCGGCCTGTTGCCGGGCGATAAGAGGGGCTTCTGGAGTGGCGTGGACCGGGCTGACACCTTGGGGTTAACGTGAGGAGAGGAAAGGCGACTCCAGCACCTGTACTGGGTGTCGGTTCTTGCTACATGCTATGCTATGCTACAGCAGCGTTGTGGTAGACTGTAGACGGTCGTAGCTAGGTCTGCTTGTTTCCGGAAACCTCCATCGATATAAAATGAATGCGTTCATTTGAAAAGGGTAGAACACGTAGGCCTACATAGATCCTATGTAGGCCTACGTGGATCATGTAAAGGTGAACGTAATGGAAGTATTCAGAGAGCTATTGAGAATTTGTGCAAACTCAGCCACATGGTCAATGTGTGAGATTGATCATAATGAGAATGAGTTGAAAAAGTGATTTTGAATAGCATTTAACATGTAGCCTATATGTAAATGGATTGCATTTATATAGCGCGTTTATCCAAAGCTCTTTAGATTGCCTCACATTCACCCATTCATACACCGACGGCGGTGTCAACCATGCAAGGCAACAACCAGCTTGTCGGGAGCAGTTGGGGTTAGGTGTCTTGCTCAGGGACACCTCGACACTTAGCTAGGGGGAGCCGGGGATCGAACCAGCAACCTTCCCGGTTGCCAGACAACCCACTCTACCTCCTGAGCTACAGCCTGTCTGTTTCCTGTTTTGTAGTTTCATTGATTTGATTTTCTAAATACCTTTGTTGGGGTTAGCGTTACTGAATCTTCTGCTGAAGTCATCAAAAGGTATAGCTTATTCAGTGTAACCTGAAATCCCTGAGAGTGAAATGTCACTATTCATAGGGTGGCTTTACTTCAGCTGACGCGACGCGACATGTTTGGCTGGTAGACTTTTTATTTACGGTGTTGACTCATGCAAAACTCCAAACAAGCACTACAACCTGGCAACCTCTGGCACACCTTTCGTGAGAGTTTCAACTCATTCAACTTTTGCATAAGGATTACCAAGGGAGCTGTTTTTTTTAATTGAAATTGTAGATGAGCCGATTATGCTCTCAGAAGCAATAACATGATTTGAAACTGATCAGCGAGCATTCTTTTGAATGCACGTACATGTTACATACATGAACAAGAACACAGAATAATGTGTCCTTCCTTTTGACTGTCACTGATAGATGACTGATGCTCTCAATTTCCTCCCATGCAGGAAACTGCCAGCTCGGTGTACCTGGTAATGGAGGTAAGTTTGTGTTGCATGTTGACCGTGCTTAACAACACTTAGGATGGTTGTAACCCACACTTAAGCACAAGCATAAGTCAGAAGTCATTTGAGCGAGTCAGCTCGCGTCTAAAGTTCCAATCCAGCATCATTGAGATGTAAGGTGGTAGCTTTCCACCAGGGTTTATTACACCTCTCTACAGACCAGCCCACCTTATCATGCAGGAGACAACAGTGAGTACCGTAGCTATCACCAGTAATACATCTGAGGGCAGAATGATAGACCCTGTCTAAGAGTTTAAGAGTGGAAGGAGCAGCATTTCCATAAATTATATCCTCGTGGTCCCAAACTGATAGGAACGCGGCCTCAACAATCCTCTTTCTACTCATCATAGGGAAGCTGGTTCTGTTCTCTCTATTATTTGTAACTAATGTAACAGCTGAAGTAGTGCTGTGATTAGCTCTAAATCCAGATTGGTGCTGACTTAATTCAGAGTGACTTGAAAGAAATGCCTTGACTTGGTTATTTACCAAATTCCAGGGTAAGTTAGAGTTTGGGCGGAGATGTAATTATCCAGATCATTTATCACCTCCTTTATGTAATGTGTTACATGGGCCGACTCGCAGTCTTAACAAAAGAGGCTCCAATTAATCTTCTCCGGTTGAACTCCTGGTATCAATGGCTTGCGATGCTTCAAATCCATCACTAGGAGAGAAGGGCTGAGAGGAGGTGCATACGAGTTGGGGGCCCCTGTGTAATCCTTTTCAAATGAATAGCCAGCATCAGCAAAGTGTCCATTGAAAGCTAAGAAAACCACTTTCTGTTCACTTTTACATTTCTTCCCCAAAAATAAATTCAACTAAATTCCAAATGGATATGGTCATGAATACAGCATGGTAAATCTATTTTACTTTCCTTTTAATGTTTTTTAAATGTATATAATATAATAAATAGAAAAAGAAATATTATTCATGAATAATTAATTAGCTTGATAAATAATCAAACAATTACATGTGAAGGTCTACCCTGTCAACACACACACACACACACACACACACACACACAGACTTCCAAGGGAGGGCAGCTAATGGCGCCCCGCCAGCACCCGTCAGAGGAGGCCTTTGATTAGAGCTGTGCACTCAGCCTCTGATGTTGGAATGCGCTCGCATCCTTTCACTAGATGGTAAATGGTTTGAATTCATACAGTGCTTTTATCCAAAGTGCTTTACATTGCCTCACATTCACCCATTCGTACACACATTTGTACACCGATGGCAGCATCGACCACGCAAGGCAACAGCCAGCTCGTCGGGAGCAGTTGGGGTTAGGTGTCTTGCTCGGGGACACCTCGACGCTTAGCTAGGGGGAGCGGGGATCGAACCGACAACAGCTCTACCTCCTGAGCTACTGCCGCCCATAGAGATCACTAGATCACATAGATGTTCAGGTACAAACCAAATAATACATTGGTCGAGTCATAGGAGAGAACCACCAAATTAAATGGCAACACTTTTGACCTTTTATAGACTCTTTTCACAGAGGTCTGATCGTAGGACAAACACAGGTGTCACTCATAACACCATAAGACCTGACCGGCATATTACCAATACATACTACTAGCACTGTCCGCATTCAGTTTTTTTGTATTGCTATAATTGTCTCTCTCTCTACTTCTAGTACTGCAATGGTGGGGACCTGGCAGACTATTTGCACTGTAAGTGGAAATATTGACTGTTAGACAAGAGACCAAGACTCTCCTGGTGAACTCATGTTAACGTCAAATATAATGAAATGTGTGATGTTGTCCTTGTTATAACATAACAATGGCATATAAGATTATAACATATAAGTTATAACATCAGATACTGGGCAAACGGAAAAATGTCTATAATTATAATAACTTGGTATAGGAGGTATCATAATAATACATTTTATTTCAAGGACTTAAAGTGTTTAAAGACACTTCACATACAAATGATATCCCAAATACATATACCTTCATTCAGGCCCAAACCGTGTGCATTATCTGTCAAATCATCCAATCAAATTTCATGATTTGTGAAATCTAAATTGTCACCTCCTCGTCTTTGAAGATAGCTCAGTGATCTGCCTGTTTCATAGCTTTGTTGTCCTCCTAGCCGACTAACTGTGGAGCAGAGAGGGTTAAGCTGAGAGGCATGCTCTCCGAGCAGCTAGGAATGTTTCGATCTGTCTGTGGTTTTGACTGACTGTTATCGGGACTTGACAGGTCCTTCCTGTTGCTCCTTGCTCGTTGGCGTGTTCACAATGTCTGAAGAATATTGTGTTGTTATTGTAAGGCAGTGGAGCTACAGAGCTCCAGTCAAATGTTTATAGGAGCATCATCTTAACTACACACAACCAATAGCAGGACATAGAAATCGAGAACGTAATAACGCCTTGCTCTACATGTTTATATTGTTAGAATGTACCGAATACACTTGAAGACACTTGAAGAACACAAACATAAAAGTGCCTGGCATATCGTCCAAAATACCCAAATTACAATTCAAATAGTTTTTGGAGAGAGGTCAGATGTTGTTTGTGATGCGCGTACATTCAGTGTATTGTCGTTGTTGTTGTTGTTTAGTGGCGTGTTTATGTACACTTGCGCTGTCACAGCAGGAAGTTGTCGTATCTTAAGGCATGGAGATGCACACGGCTTGCATTGTTTCATGGGTTATGTTCGTGTGGGGATAGAGAGCACAGTGGGTCCGGTGCCACATTCTGCCTCTGACTGAAGACCGTTGGACTGTAAGAGCTAGTAGGTGTGTACGAGGATGCCTGCACAGTTTAACGATAGAATTCCCAATGACTTGTTGCTCTCAAAAGCAGTGCGAGGCTCATTGCAAGACGAGTCCCTCAAATCTAGATTCTAAAATTAAAAACCAAGCTGCCACCATGTTGATTCTCAACAAATATGAATGTCTACTGAATGTTTTGTTGAATGTTTTTCTCGACACCTATAGGCTAATATATTCACCTAATATTTTCACAAATCCGTCCCCCAAACCCTTTCCGGTCTTGTAGCAAAAGGCACCTTAAGTGAAGACACCATCCGGGTGTTCCTGCAGCAGATCGCAGGGGCCATGCAGGTCCTCCACTCCAAAGGCATCATCCACAGAGACCTGAAGCCCCAGAACATCCTGCTGTCCTACCCCCCGGGGCGCAAGTCCCACTCCAACAACACCTGCATCAAGATCGGTAGGCCCGTGGGACACTTATTTTATTGGAAATGGTCCCTTTCCATTGTCTTATCTACGTGCACACTCATGAACATGCACACTGTTCAAATCACACTGGAACACTCAATACAAAGAAATGCCAGACCACCATCAGAACGGATGGGAATCACAAGTCTGTGGTATTTATTAGCACATATGTCTGGTTAAGAAGAACTACAAAAGAGTATGTTAGCATGCGAGCTAAATAGATGGCTAGATTACCAGCAGTCAGTATAGGTACAACGGGGGCATTAGGAATCGCCTTAGAGTACAAGGAGTTTATTCATCGTTCGTCGCTCACCTCTCCTACCTCCTCATCCTCTCCTGCCCTGGTTTCCTTCCAGCTGACTTTGGCTTCGCCAGGTACCTCCATACCAACATGATGGCAGCGACCCTCTGTGGATCTCCCATGTACATGGTGAGCCAAAACCGAGACAACTTGGTTAAGATGGATGAAGTGAAAGCTGTGACCATGTCCATTGAATTGTGCACAAGGCATGTATTGATCGCTGTGACCGCTGTCTGTCGTGTTTACCCCAGGCTCCCGAGGTTATCATGTCGCAGCATTACGATGCCAAAGCAGACCTTTGGAGCGTCGGCACCATAGTGTTCCAGTGTCTCACTGGGAAGGCACCCTTCCAGGTGAGCACCACGTGAGGGATGAACCACGACGGGCTGTCCCCTTATTGGACAATAACCTACGACGGGGGCGGTGATGCGGCCCGACCTGAAGCCAAAAAACCTGTCATTGTTTATTCTGCTGGTAACAGTTACCAGCCATAATTAGATAGATGTTACTTTAATCTATTTTGCATTGTCATGGAAACATCTGGATAGTTCTATTTTCCTGTTGCTGTTAATGTTGGATCTAGCTAGCTGTAGTCTCTGCTTTTTTATTGACTACCCTGTTCCAACATGAATCGGAAAATCCCCATCAGCGCAGGAGGTGAATGCTAAATGAATCCCTGCAGCTCATTGAGTTCACGTGGAAAACTCAAACAAGAATTAACAGGGCATGGAAAATGTACTTTAACAGCAATATTAATGCAGGAGGAGCGTCTAATGGAGATTATAACTCTTAATACCCAAGTCCCACTGAGCAGGTTATCAAAACACACATTGATGCACACTTCGAACATTCCTGTTCATATGATTTCCTTTTTTACGTTCAAATATAAGTTAATGCAGTTCTTTCATCCTGGCAGTGCAACGTTTCTCTGGTCAATCATCCAATGATCTGAGCACTAACCAGAACTTTATCTGCTCATGTTGCAGATTACGTTTCAAAGACATTTCATTAAAATATCGAAGGCTGTTAATTTGTCCGGCTGCCAGACCTCTGCCGTGTTACTCAACTTAAATATTACCTTTCGAGGAATTGTCTGATCTGAACCGATCCAACTGGATTCTCTATGCTCAGCGGCTGTCCAAACTCCGATGTGACAACGTTCAGCTGTGTGTACCTGACTGCTCTCCACGTGGCTCTAAACCCAGGCGTATTGATGCGGTTTGTAGTGTACACCGTTCAACAAACATTAACGTGGTTCTTCACGGTGTGTCACTTCAACAGGCCAGCAGCCCTCAAGACCTACGTCTCTTCTATGAAAAGAATAAGAATCTCAGCCCGAGGTGAAGTCACTCACCGTGCACATGAGATCAGATACTATGCTTTATCACAGGTTGCCGTTGTGGCGTTGGCACATTGATTGGCGATTACCTCATGTTGTCTTCGTTCCTTGTGTGTTTTCCCCAGCATCCCCAGAGAAACCTCGTGTCACCTGAGGCACTTGCTGCTGGCTCTGCTGCAACGGAACCACAAGGATCGCCTTGAGTTTGGTATGCAAGTAACACCACACCTACGCCCTGTATCGCGCTATATATGTCCCTATACCCTCCCTATATCGTGTGTCAACAGAGTGGCAGGTTCATCCGCGGTAGCCGCCTGCAGCAGGGGAACGTTGAATCCCACGCCGGTTAGCTCTTGTTCAAACTGGCCCTAGTGGTGCTTCAGTCGAAGTTACCCTGAATTCCAATAGAACTCTGCCATGAAAGCTCCTTCCCAGTTAGTAACCAGCTATATTGTAACGAAGCGTCTGTGTCACAACGTCAGTCTGTTTTGTAGGCGTGGCTTGTGTAGGATGGGGTCAGAATAACCACGTCCTCTCCCTCCCTTCTGATACAGACGAGTTCTTCGCTCATCCCTTCCTCGAGAGCGGCCCATCGATGAAAAAGAGTGAGTAAAGCTTCACTGTCGTTAACGAAGTCACAACACGCCATGCTTAGGGAATACAGTTCAGTAAACGTGGACACAGTGTGGCACATTCCTTTGTATAAATGGAGTGTACACAACTTGATAATGGTGTGTGTACAGTACATAGCGTGTGTCTTGTAAACACATACACGCCCCCCCCCCCC
>OMKP01009669.1:4145-15273 GCA_900302375.1 Bathygadus melanobranchus
TTAAGTTGTCTATATTTAAATGCAACTGGTTTGATTTTTCTAGAATAAGTCTATTTATCACTTAGTCAGTCGTGTGTGTGTGGTTGTGTGTGTGTGTGTGTGTGAGAGAGAGAGAGTGTGTGTGTGAGTGTGTGTGTGAGAGAGAGAGAGAGAGAGAGAGAGAGAGAGAGAGAGAGAGAGAGAGAGAGAGAGAGAAGGAGAGAGAGAGAGAGTGTGTGAGAGAGAGAGAGAGAATAGTGTAATTCCGTTTGATCAAAATGCTTCGCAGTCAATGTTGAGGTCTACTGTTGTCTCATTTCTGGACTTTTCGAACCTGGGTTTAGCTGATTATGAATAAACGGTTCCTATTTCATTCTGTGATCTAATTCTGTGATGAGCCAGAGGAAGACAACGTAGACCTGACCGGTCGAGTCATCATGTAACTTTCCAATCCAGTCCTATAACACAGTCAACCACAGAGATGCAGGGATGCCTAAAACATCTAATTTGACTACTTGAGAGGTCAATATATCTACTGAATTCTGGGGTAAGAGATAGCTTACTTCCTGCTTTAGGGCTGGGCAATATGTCAATATTATATCGATATCGTGATATGCGACTTGATATCGTCTTACATTTTGAATATCATAATATCGTGATATGGCATAAGTGTTTCCTTTTCTGGTTTTAATGGCTGCATTACAGTAAAGTGATTTTCTGAACCAGACTGTTCTAGCTGTTCTGTTATACCCCCTTAGTCATTATATCCACATTACTGATGATTATTTATAAAAAATCTCATTGTATCAATATTTTGTGAAAGCACCAATAGTCAACCCTATAATATCGTTGAAATATCGATATTGAGTTATTTGGTCAAATATTGTGATATTTGATAGCTATAGCCCTAGCTATTGTATGACGCTTTATTTTTTTTTAGTTAGTTGACTTTCCAGATACACTCGCTGTTCGCATTGATCCGTCATCAAGGACAGTTCCCCAATGTGCAGAATGGATCAGTCCATCTATTGATTAACTATGGAGCACATCTCGCACACGCTCTCAGCAACAGTGTGTGTGCATCGCGTTTTGAACACGCAACAGCAAGCATGGAAAGAAAGAAAGAACCAATCAGTAAAGCATGACAACATAAATACCTCAAGCACATATCGAGTGTAAATACCCCATCCACCCATCATGTTGCTGTTCCACAGACTCACCAAAAGAGGGCAGCATAGATCAAGGTTTTTAAACCTACGCTCGAAAACAAGTCTGCAAATTGTACAATCTTCAAAACAGTGTTTCAACTTAAATTATATAATGTTGTATATAAGTTTCTTCATTATGTCGTTTCCAACTTAATTTAATGTAAACTGTTTGAATTGAGATTTACAAAATACTTGAGTATGCCTTTGACCTGCCTTCTACATTACTTAAGTGAGTTTCGTGTGTGAATCACACGGGCCTGCAGCAGTCGGGACAGCGAGAGAGATGCAATGACGCTTGCCATTTGACATTTACACGAGGTAAAAATGCAAAACGTAATCCTTTAAAGAGCCATATCCTGCAAACAACACTAGAAGAACGCACTGTTTCTTTTTCTTTCACAACTTTCATTGCAAGAGCTTAATATCGCAAACCACATCTACACCCTCCCACACAATGTGTTCTCCCACCAAAGGTCATCTGAGCAGATAAAAGACGCAGGTAAAATTTAATTAGGCTACACTCTGGTCTCAGCTCTCGGCGTTCAGCATGATGCACAACATTTATCTCAGCAGCACCCGTGATTGTATTATTATTTTTAGGGTTATTATTTTTACAACCACATATTACACATGATTGCAAAATTAGGCCTAATTGTTAATATGTTGACTTTTTAAACGTTGTTCTGTTGAAGTTATCCTACTGACAATCAACTGGGAACATTGGTAAATTGCATTGAGTCATGTGTTAACTATGTCAAAGCAGTTTTTCAACTTGACTGCGACAACTGCTTAAGACATCAATCAGCTGTAGCTTGAAGTCTTTCATGTCTCGTCAAGTGACAGTCCTCATATTTTAGACCAGGATTTAAACCACATATATACACCTGTAAGTGACTAAATGGTCTATTAGTTCATCTGGTTGTGGTTATACTTTTTGCTTGGGAAACAAGACTCAAGGTGGTTAAAACACTGACTTTTACTTGGAAATAAAGATAACAGGAAATGTGATATTAATGTTTTCACGCGCTTTACTGCACAGCGCATCTGTCTGTACGCCCACATACCCTCAGCCAGTGGTGGTGAGCTGTCACACAAACAAGAAACCAGTGTGTGTTCTGCTGCTGCATGTCACTGTTCATCAGGATGACATGATGTACATACAGCACAATCTGAATGATTATTTTGCGTATGTTTATGCTAGTCCAAATTGGCTAATGTCGCGCTTCCTCGCCTTTCATGGAAAATGATTGCGTGGAAGAACATATTTCACCTCATTCAACGATCATCGTTGTTGCAATAAATCAGTCGTGTAAAACCCACACACACGCGCACACACGCACACACACGCACACACACATATGTGTGTATGTTCTTACAATTATTATTGTGATAAACTATAAAGAAAACAAAACAATAATTATTGTTTTGTGTTAGATCTTGATCAATATTCAACAATGTTCAAACTCTGTATTTGTTTTTACAGATTTCTTCATCACATTTATGTCATTTTTTGCTGCATGTGCATCTGAGTGTGTGTGCACGAGGCCTTGAGTCACCGGTGTGTGTGTGTGTGTGTGTGTGTGTGTAAAGAGCTAGCAAAGCAACAGACTGATTTGTGAATCATTCATTTTAATGACTCCCCTTATTAAGATGAACTGAATCACACATGTGTTGTTGCAATTTATTTTATATTTAACTGGCTGAGCATATTTTGTTTTCATTTTTTGGCTAAGAAATTAGTATAAAAAAGTTGTGGGGATGAATTATTAAAATAATATGGATGTAGCTGCCTACCGTTTGCTGAAGTCTCTTTAATGTAAACTCTCACATGTCTCTCTATAGTAAAGAAAGACCACTATTATGTGGTGGTCCCGTACTATGAAGATGAACAATGCTTCAAGATGGATGCCTAAAGTAAGTAACAGACCCTCCCAGTAACTTACAGACCATGTAGGTCTGTAGGTTACTTAAGTGTTCTAGTGAGGGTTGATCAGATTAAGGCGCAGAGGTCCAGAGGTCTTGGAGCAGGTAGTAAACATCTAGATTTACTGTCCTCATTCTCCCAGCAACAGATTCTTAGTTGGTCAAGTGAAACACACGCAGAGGGTTGCCCTTGTTTCTATCCAGCTCATTGACACCACCAACACACACAAATGCAGTCATAGAGCGGAGACAGTTATGAAGATGTGCTGTCTATCAATACCTTGATATTAATCTAAGAGTTACGGTGTTCGGGGAAATGTGAATGCCAATAGTCAACTTAAGGAAATCAATTGATTAGATTAATTCAGTTGACAAACAAATGTGATTCCACATTTCACAATGTAGATTTTATCCGTGCCGTGCTTGCCTCATATAAATACATAGGATAAGACAGATATAAATATAGCAATACATACGACAGACATAATAAATACATAATGATAAGACAGACATACGTAGAAATAGATACTAAGAGGACTACAAGATAGTCTTCACAGTAGTATATAGAGCATTGACCATGGCTGTGTGAGGGGTTCAGCTACATGACACAAACACACGTTATTATGCATGTACAGACTCTTTGAGATGTCACACTGACCTCATACTCACTGATAGAGCAGGGGCTAGCATCTAGGGCTAGCATCAGATCCACACTCAGAACAACGAAATTATTCTTCTAGAAATATTTTCAGAACGTCAATTCAAAAGATAAATGTACGTTATAATTTATATAAATACATATTTTAAACAATTCTTAATATTGGTATTATTATCTGCATTTTCACCTTCCTTTTCATTCATTGCCAATGCAGCCCATCTAATTGGCTAACGAGAAGTTGGTTAATCAAATTGGAGGGAGAGGTTAGAGGGATGAAAAGGTGAAACGGGTGATCCTGGTCAGCCTGGGGTTGGAATGGCTCAGCAAAACCGCTCATATGGGGCTGAGTGTCAGGCTTAATCTAATGTTGTCATGGGGGGGAAGTCAGGATCCAACAAGTACCTTTATGGGACCGCTGAAATGTGATTGATCTGATTGATAAAATACAAATAAAATGCATTTCCCCAACAGAGTACAAGGGAAAATAATAGTAGGCCAGAAAAAGTAATCAGCCTAATAAAAACGGATGTGTATTTATTATGACTGTTATGATTAATATGATTATTATTAGGATTCTTGTGATTGTTATGATTATTATGATTATTATAATTATTATTATTGTTGTTGTTGTTGTTGTTGTTGCTGTTTATTATCATTAAAGATAAAAACACAAATAGTGTTATTACCTTGTAATAATACCAAATGAATTCTGTTTCCTGTGTGTAATAATGTATTTGTATATGTTTTGTGTATGTATATATATCTGTGTGTGCGCGCGCGTACGCGTGCACGCGTGCGTGTGTGTTGTCTGTCTACTTTGCTGACGTCACCGCGGGAACTGCCCTGTCACGCGCAGTTAGTAAAAGTTGGGATCGAAGCTCCAGTCGGCGCGAGAGAGGTACATTCGGCGACCGCTTTTATTGACGCCCGGTAAAGGTCGCGAGGAAGCGACGTTAGTGACAGTGTAGCAGAGGCGCGCGAAACAACGAAAGTCGACTCCGTCTAAAAGTTTATGTCAACACTTTTATCACCGCAGTCGAGACAGGACCACCGGAGACACACACACACACACACATATTCTGGATTGGTGAAAAGAAGGAAACGCGTTAGTGTCGAGACGTCCGCGTATATACTAATAACAACAACAATAATAACAATAATAACCACAACTCGACAGGCGTATTCAACGAGAAGTGAAACACACCCCGTGTTCCAGTCGGTAAATGTTGTGACATCTCCAGCAGGGCACGTTGCTCTACAGCCGAGCCGGGGACCCACGCTGTCAAACCCGATGACTACTGCGAACTGCGCCGGCACCGAGGAGCTGGACTTCACGCTCATCTTCGGGGAGGACGGACAGCAGCAGCAGCGGCAGCGGGGCGGCCCTGCAGGTCAGTCAGTGCGCCTCACCTGCCACACGCCCAGAGACTTATTTTAGCTTTTTATTTTAATTAATTTCACACAAGTCGGCGTTTGAGATGCACTGTGCGAGTGATGGGTATCACAGAACGTTTTGAGATGTATTTACCTACTGTGTAGGTCACATAGTAGGGCCTAGGATTGTGTTATGGGCATTCAAGGCGCGTAGGGCGATTTAGGTCTGGGTGCATTTTATATTTATTCGAGTGTTGTATATTTCAAGTCTCGCTGCACATTCGAGATGCATCCAAGTATCTTACAGTAGTCTACATTTCAATTGGTCTCGTAGTACATTTGAGATATCCCTATATTCAATTGTAGGCCGAGTTACTGCTTTCCAGCTGCAGGTTGGACAGTGAACTATTTACCAGTACAACTGGAATGGACCTGACCTGACGAATATCCAGAGAAATACAAACATGGTTCTGGTCATTTTTATTGGGCCAACAAGTGTTACAACTACGACTATCATTAGATCGGCATGCCGCCTTGTAAAGCCGTACAACTTCGAGACAACTTAGCTCTGATTCTGCAAATGACTGGCCGAAGGAACATTGTTGTTAGCCTATTGTTACGTTGTATACAGAAGTATAGCGTGCATTATACATTACACCCAGTGTAACGGGGAGCAATGCGCCTGCACTTTAGAAAGTTGTTTGAGACATATATTTGCCACGCTTCTCTAAATAAGTGACAACATGTTACAACTAAATATTTTCCAATAAGATGTCAAGTGGGGAAATTAATCACCAAGAGGTGCAAATATAGTCTAATTCATTATTGTTGTGGGAGTTTAGCCCTTGTTTGATTTAGGCTGTAGGCTGACGAAAAACAAATACACAATTCATTTTCAGACTACAGAAAGTGGTTTGGCTATCTTCAACATATGACATTGCAGATGTTATGGAGAAACTCATGTTGTGAAAGTTATGGACGGAAACATGTCTGAAGGGTGCTCGAGCACTGTAGCATCTTAACCCATGTGACATTTTAATCACATCATATTCTCATTCTAATTCTAATTATTGTAATAAGGAGTCTACTGATTAAATATCAGATGTTGTCACATATACATTACAGTGCAGTTCAGCATGCTTACACACTGTATTGTGTACCAGCTGTTCTCCTACTCCTTACATAGATTATATATGTCGTACGGCGCACACTGTCAGACAGCATGCAGCTGAATCTGCCCGATAGGCGCCATGTGAGCGTTTGCATGAAGATGAAACTGTTGCCCCAAGGTTCTTCTGAGCACACTGCATACCACTCTCTTTTCACCGTTCTCCCAGATTCCACTCAACACACACACGTACACGCACACACATACACACACACACACGCATCAGTTTCATTAAACTATGGCAACGTTTTTAACCAACAAAGTTTGGCTGCCACTGTCGACTTTCAATGGGTTTTATGTTTTTTACTTTGTGACAGGCCAAAGGGGAAAAAACTGCGTTTGGAATAAGTGTAGGAATAAAAGCAGCACTGTGCAAGTGGTTTTAATCTGGCCCGGGCTGTATGACTTGGCCCCAAAGAGGAGCTCCTGTCCACATGAATAACGAGAGTGTAGCCCTGCACAGCCAGCGTAGAGCAGCACAGTGAAGTAGCAGAGAGTCGAATGCTCTCCGTTTTCTGTCCGTCTCGTTCTCCACAGGCCAAGCTCAAGTCAGGACCTGTTGAAAACCACCGCTGTGCTTATCTAACCCCCTGTTTAACAACTCACCCCAGTCACAAACATGAAAAAAGCTGTTCATCTACACTACAGTATTATAAAATAGGATGTTTTTTTATGTATTCCATTTTAGTTTAGAAGATGACTAGATGACTTGGACAGATGGAAGCATTTCGAAAGTTTCTGTTGCTAAATTGCAAAAGATTGATGGTGGATGTTGCCGGTCGTGTTGTCAGTGATGGTGGCAGCCCACTTCAATGTCTATGACCCGAACCCTGGTCCTCTGTCTGTCTGTCTGTCTCCATGTATGTCTGTTTATTTGTCTGTCTGTCTTCCATCTGCCTGTGCATGTCTGCTTTGCTCTCTATCTCTTTGTCTGTCTCTTTTTCTGCCTGTATATCTCTTTCTGTCTGTCTGTCTCTACATATGCTTTCCTGCCTGCCTTTCTATCTGCCTGTGCATCTGTCTGTCTGTCTGTTCCTCGGTGTCTGTTTGTCTGTCCGTACGTCGTTCTGTTTCTATGTGTCTGTCTGTCCACCTGTCTGTTTCTATGTGTCGGTATGTCTGTCTCGACCATCGGAGGCAGGCTTCCCTTGAAAGTGAGACAGTTCTTCTGTTTCATCTGTTGGCTGTGGAACTGAAGGGGTTTCCCTGCTAGCGTCTGGTGAAGGAAAGACCTATAGTTTGCCAATGTGCTTAGATCGTGATCTTTAATTTACACTCATCGCTAATTTATATACTCAAGGCATGTGATGTGGTGTCATGTGATGGTGATAGGCTAGTTTAGTGTTGGGTTTGTCCTTCACCTTAGTTTCAGATAAACGATCATATTGAATGACAAGGCAGCCAACTCAGCAGAACCGATATACCATTCAAATGAGGCCCTCTAAAAGATAGCTGGATGAGTCATGCTAACACTAAAACAAATGCAAGTTGTCCTGTGTGCTAGGTTGGCTAATGCTAGCGTGTAACGTAGCATGAGTGAGGAAGTGCTGCTGAGTGGTGTCATGACCGTGTTGAGCAAGGAGGGAGCTGGTCCCAGGGACACTGTAGCAACACACACTCTGATGAATCTGGCCTAATAGGCCTTATTTGCCTAGCGGCCATCTTGGTTCTAAACGCTAGCTGGGTGGGGGTACATGAGGCCTATTTTAACAAAATTTTGTTGAAGGAAAGGTAAATGCATAGCGTTTATCACCCATGCATACACCGACGGCTGTGTCAACCATGCAAGGCAACAACCACCTCGTCGGGAACAGTTGGGTTCGGTGTCTTGCTCAAGGACACCTCGACACTTGACTAGCGGGAGCCAGGGATCGAACTGCGCCACTGCTGCCCACTGCCGAAAGGCATTTTCTTGATGACCTCGATGACTTGCAGGCACTCATTTAAACTAAACACTGCTACCGGAGGCAGCGTGCGCTGCTTGTGGTCACACAAGGACCTGTCTCGAGCTGATGTCACCTGGGAAAAGACGTCTACTAGGTGTTCTTTGGAAGGATAATTACTCGTTTATGTATTGTTATGAAGACCATTTAGCCAAGAGTATACATACGTGCAAAAAAACATCTTTCCACAGGACCGATGTTTGAATGGGATTTCCATTTGAATCCGTCAATAGTTAATATGGCGTCCGGTCTTGAGTAGTTCACTTTTCAATGAAGTGAATAGTATTTCTCATATATTATATAGACTTTATAGACTTTTGAACCGGTAGTATTAGGGGCTATCCGAATGTAATCTATCACTTAGTTGCTATTCCCTCCCTTTAATGTCAGTGTCAATGAGAATTTAACATCTTCAAACTACAAATGCTACAAAGTGTTGACGTTATCGGGATTTTAAGACGGTGGTCAGGACCCTTTGTTTTGGGAAGTAAATGTTGATGTTGACACTTTTTTTGTCGTTATATTTATTAACATACGATTTAATAATGGCGTCTCTATTTTATAAAATGTGTTGTATCACTTCTGCTTAAAGTACCAAACACCTCTTATTTAGTTTGCTCTGCTGCAGACGGACAGTACATTCTACGTTTGGACCAACCACTTACTAATTATTGGTTTCATCAGCTAGCTATAGATCATTACTTCACATTATGTAGATAATAACAATAATACGTTTTGATTGTATAACACACCCAGTATTTTGAATTCGCCCTGAAACCTGAAACTGTGGAAGGAAGTTATGTTCACAGTGAGAATCCGGCCAACTCTATTTGACCTGTGTTTAATGTTACTGTGGGCTTGCTTACATTTAGCATCGCCATTTTCATAACACTTACATTACATTCATGTTGCCCTTAAATTGGTCTTTGCAGCGGTAGCATTAAGCTAGGTAATTTATTTAGCATTACAGGGGTCACAAGCATTAGAGCGGTAGCATTAGGCTAGTGGTAGCATTAGGCTAGATAAGTTAGCGCTACATGGGCTTTTAGCATTAGAGTGGCAGCATTAGGGGTTAGCGTTATAGGTCACGAGCGTTAGCCTCATTGGTCAGTGGAGGTGGTATGAGAGTGGTGGGCCGAGGTGCCCTCTATGGGTGGCTGATGAGAGGGTCCATAGTGAAGGGGTCTGGCTCCCAGCCCAGACATGCCATGTGGGCTTCAGATGGTGGGGAGGAATGAGAGGCGCAGGCAGCAGACGTACTCCTCCCTGCTGTGAAGGGGGATGCAGCCGCATTCTTGCTCAGTTGCTCTTCAAGATCCTCCTTTCCTTGGCTTTTTTATTTTCACACTTTCTGTCTTTCATGTCTTTCTTTTGGCCGGCGGTCTTGTCTTTTCTGTATTCAGAGGTGAGATTTTGGAGTATACAAGCACTCAGAGTCAGTTGTTCCAAAGCTAAGTATAAGTGTTGCCGAGGCTCCTCTGTTCTCCCGTCTGCGTGTTGTCTCAGGATGTGAAATGAGACAAGCGTTACCGTCAGAGTGACTGATCTAGGCTAATAAAATCTCCAGATGCCAGCAGTCGCCATCAGTCAATCAGGCTCAGTCACTAAGTCACACGGGATCTGGTGGGCTCAGGACCGCAGCACCCACCGCAGCGGACCCACTTCGTCAACACCACTCTGTTATATACTGCCCGGTGTTTCGTCAACTCCCGAGGACTTCGCCGTGGTCAAAGTCACCGTAGCGACCGCGAGCGAAGAAACTCCCCTCTTGTCCTCGCCACTCGACTTGTTGTTTGTCTCTGTACCGTGCGTCTCGCCGCCCCTGGCTCGCGTCTCCCCAGCGCTTGTCGTGAGAAAGACTGAAATTACATCGCCCTCATGGTGGACTATTTTCAGCTCCCAGGGAGAGTGGCAGAGGGCAAGCGACAGGTTCTCTAGTCTCGCCGCGCTCAGAAGAGCAGGAGTGTCTCTCTCTCGTTCCGGCGCATCTGAAACCGTCCGCAGGAGGCTCGTTGTTGTCCTCTTTTTCTTTTTTTGAACAAGCGCTTTGGCGTTTTGACGGGCCGTGGTGTGGAAGAATGCTGTGCGCCACATCGCCAGGTGAGTGGGCCGGTACATCCAGACGTTGACCAGGTGTGCTGTGGGCTGCTGGGGGTTTGTCTAGACTGTGTTGAGCTGCGAGAGCCACCACGTGAACAAACAGCTGTTATTGAACTTTGTCAGAATCATAAATCTACTGTAGGGAAATATACTGAGCTTTTAACGACAACACAACTTCTGGTAATGACAGAGAGCAGAGGCACACGTGGTTACATGTCCTCTGCACCAAGGTTAAACCACACACAACCTATGTTGGCTAACAGCTTCACTTTAAACCTTAGGATATTTGTTTGTTTGTTTGTTTGTTGATATGTTTCTTTCCGCCTCTGGGTGCAAAGTGTTGTTGTGTTTGATACCGTTTGTAAGTTAGGGCAGTTTTGTCAGCTGTATGGCTGGATGGGTGGCTGAACTGGGTGTCAACCTGCTGGTTTCCTCTTAAGATGTGCTCGTCTGAGAGAGAGAGAGAATCCCGGAGGGTCCGCTGTTCGGACCCAGCTTCGGGTCCACATGTGACGGGGGTGCGGTGGGGGGTGTCTTCCATGTGGGTTCTGCTGAACGGAGGGGCTGGACACCTGGTGTGATGAGAGGGAAGGCTTGTTTCCCCGGGCGAGGCACGAGTAGCTATGTGTGGTATCTGTCTAGTTTAAATTGAGTGTAACACAAGCTACCACTGGCTGCGCTGCATCAACATGCCAAGGCCAGCCTCACAGAGAGAGAGAGAGAGAGAGAGAGAGAGAGAGAGAGAGAGAGAGAGAGAGAGAGGGAGAGAGAGAGA
>OMKP01009745.1:1624-19372 GCA_900302375.1 Bathygadus melanobranchus
GTGGGGGGGGGAACTGAACAAGGAGCCGTGTGCCCCCTCCCATGACAAGCCCATGACTAATCTTACTGATGATATCGGCCACGGCCTCTTCACAGATTCGCTCCAGTCGCCGACTCGATTCGCACCCGTGTCGGGTCACATGGCGTGTCATCATGAGAGCCATTCGCGACACCCCAGAGCACATCCACCTTGACAAATAGCCCATCACAGACGCCATTGCTACGAGGACCGAGCGTGCTCTCTGTCAAACCACCCCGGTTGCCGGGCGATATCACCAGACACGACACGACTCGCTGTGTTTCTGTCTGCCATTTGGGGAGGCCCGCGCGTGCGAAGGTTTTTCCCGCGGGCTTATATGATGAAGCCAGATACAAAACAGGTGGAACAAAGGCAGAACACAAGTGCCGAAGAAGATACTTCACCAGCGACAGATAACCTTCCGCTGGACAGCACAAAACACAGTATTTTCATAAGACATGGGATCCAGACTCCCGGAGAGGGAAAGGGCTACTACATAGTAGCCTATATGACCCACAAGCGTGTACAACAACAGCGCCCTCGGTTCGACAAGTGCAACAACAACGTGGACGGGCTGCTATGCATGCGTTGCTCTCTCGGATCGGTCATCCTCTTACGCTCACCGCAGACAATCGCTAATCATTTGCTAGCTTTGTCGCTCGGCTAATATGCGGCTACGAAAACGCTGATAAATTAAATAGAATTTGTTATCGGTTTGTAAGTTACGGATTTAACGACTCGATAACCGCGTTGATTGGTCATCCCGAGCCAGCCCGGCCTTCTGCTAGCCAGACAAGAGAAGCACGCCTATCCCAGACAAGCCTAAAGTCCTCTCAACAGAGGAGAACTGTAAGAGCAGGGATGTTTTGTTTTTAAATCTTAACAATGTACAGGCTGTATCCAAATGTGTTATTATAGGCTTGGCAATAATACAGCTCGAATACATGATTCACCAACTGAAATTGACAAACCTGCATGCTCCAAGTCAGTTTAATAGACATGTTTTTCCATCTCCGATGATTGTCGTCTTGTGCAAAACATGTTGAAAAAAAAACACTACAAAATTCACCTTGTGGGACGTCACCTTTTATAGTCACTAGTACTCACTAGTTTGCATTCTTGCTATAATATAAACTCAACTAAAAACAATTCATCGTCCTACATTCCAAGACTCAGCTGCTACTCCTCATAACTTCAATTTCACCAGTTGACCTGTGGTCGTTATGGTGTTGCACATCTGTAAAATAAAAACATTTCAGTGTAACAACTGCCATTTTCTACAATCACATTTGAAAATGAGCGCATTGTTCAGGCGCCACCTTTGCCTCTTTCAGCCTGGAAAGACCCAGTGTGTGTCTGCACACAACTCTAGTCTCGATGAGTGTGGGGAACTGGTTATGACATTATTCTCAAGTGTATCTGCTGCAATAGGATTTTCTGGTTGGCATGGAGTAACCTTATACAACCCCGTTATGGCTCCCAACCTCCCCTCTTCTCTCAATACTCTCAACCCAATAACATATCCCATTCTTTCAATGTATATTGTTCTGCCTGTGAAGTACTACGCATGTTTGGCATTACATTAAAGGGGAACGTCCCGCTGGATGACACAGTGCGCCATCTTACCCCAAATGAGTCATTAATTCCGCCAAATGACGGAGTTGGGGTAGGATTTTGCATCTGCGCTGAGCTGCGCTCCAGGGACACACAGCATCGGCAACAACTGCAAGCATTTTTCACACTATATCCCCAATGTGGAAAGACAGAGATATGGTTGAAAAAAGTGATCCTTTAATCACAGATCCTAAAAGCTGGCTGAAATAGTAATATTATCTTTCACTTTGTGGCCATTTTATACATCACTTAATCACAACAAATAGTTTTTTTTGCACGGCTGATCTGAATACATTGACACAAATTGCCCTTTAAACTAAATATGCATGAATTATGTTTTAAATGTCAACTAAACCAATTCTTTCGGCTAGTAGCACCATTAAAACGTCACTAAAGGGAAGCCCACTTTGAGGTGTAAAGACCATGAAATCAAATTTCACGCACTGTCAATTAATATTTTAAATTGAGGATTTTCATTTCACCAAAGATAACATCTCCGCAAGCAGTTAACATAAACATGATGTTAACATTGTTTAATTTTAACCATCGCAACTCATCCAGGATTTTAAAGTTTTCTCATATGTCTGAAGGAAGCCCTGTCAATAGTTTGAACATCTGTTCACATGTGAATGAGAACCAAAAGCCTGCCAACGTAGTTATAAAAGGGATTTTAAACATTTATATGCACTGTCGGTCGTAATAGGCATTTTTCTTCTGTTAAAGCCAAACATTATAGATGCCGTTTAGCTTAACATCATATTAATGCAAAGATTCAATTCTCTAAATTAGATTTAAAGAAGGCAACACTAGAAAGTGGATGGAAAGTTTAAATAAATAACCCTACAATAGCTGCTCACTTGCCAATATGGCTGGGTAAGTACAATCCAAACAGGCCACAAACTAGATTTACCAATATTTGGCTGGTGGCTGATTGTGTTGCATGAGGCTCACAGTCTTCTGTCATTCCTCCAAGAGGAACTGGAATTGTGAGGCAAATCAGCTCCATCTTTGGAAGCATGCTCAGGTTTTCCATGTGGGCTGGTGTGTGTTTTAGCTTACTGCGTGCTAATCACTACAGAAAATAAACACAACATCACTTATAAAATACGTATATTAGCATGCCCTTGATTTGTAAAACAGCAAAACTATGTAAAGAATTGTATGAATTTTGTATTGTGTACTGGTGTATTTTTGTTCGGAGTTAAAATATGAGCCGTGGCTTATTTACAAAAAAGGAAAGATACAAGGATTATAAAACAATCTGCTTCATATGAACTAATACATTTAAGATGTAGCATGTCTCTATCAATGCTTCTTCAACCGAGCAGTCTACACTTACCCATGCACAGGTTGGAGAATTATCAGCTCAGGTTGCCATTAATCCATCCATGTGCATGTTGTTTTTGCATTCACCCCAGATGAGCTGTGCGTGTCTGCTCTGCTGCACTGTTCCAAACAAACGTTGTAAGTCCGTACAGATAGACGTTTCACAAAAACGTCTATAGTGAAGTAATGGAAAAACGTGTGGTAAGCTGACTAGAGGGTTCCCATTGGGCCTGGTGGACAGAGGATGGACCAGCCATATTTATTTCACTTGTCTGCAGTTAGGCAAAGTCATTATTTAGCCTGGCTCCATCATTCAAATGAATTGGTAAAATTCACCAGAACTAGTGCATAGAACTACTGCAAAGAATACTCACGGCTAGCAAGTTTGAGATAGCCATCTTAGCCAACATAACTAGTGTCATGGCTAGAGCATCATTATGGAGATGGTGTCAGGTGTCAGTGTCTGTGTGTAGCTATAATACTGGTACACATATGCTTTAGCAAAACTACCAGTCAAACTCCAATCCAATAGCAGTGTATAACATTTTCTATATAAACTACTATACTTGGGCTGGGCAAATATTTTGCGAAAGCACCAATAGTCAACCACAATATCATCGTAATATCGATATCGAGGTATTTGATCAAAAATTGTGATTTGGTTGTCTCCATACCGCCCAGCCCTATAATATATTACAATTCAGTGTTTCCAATACATTGATTTATTTGTGGGGGAACGTCACTATATCAACATTGACCGCCACATATTGATATTCTATCTTTGAAACTTTTTAAGTAGTTACAAAGTTTAACAGCTGGCCCGCCAAGTTGTATAATAATGACCGCCAGCCAGGAACGTCGCTCCATTGGGGTGACATCATCTGCAGACAACCTATTAGCGATGTGATGTGGTGAACTAAAGACACAATCAGCGGTATGAGCCCCGGTGTGTCTAGCGGTGTACACCTTCCCGGGAGACAAGGGCTTCCAAGTGAAGCCGTCGGGAAGCGGCACTCCTCTCCATAGAGCCATCGTTTGGTCAATATTTCTACACTATCAGACAATTAGACTACCTTGGCCCTAAGTAAATCTTAATTCAACGAGATACGTCACGTTTCGAAATGTCCCCGCTTAAAAGTGTATTCCACTAGCGCTCCACCAGGCAAAATCAGGTAAAAAACTGCATGAGCAGCCGAGCTCAGTATTAAGCTGTATAAAATACATCTTAAAAGTTACATCTTATGTGTAAATTAGTGGAAACTTAAGTATTCTTTTCACAAATTATTCCAAAACTGAAGTTAGCTCTGATACGTTTATGCCCCACCCACTCTGTTACCACCACAAATATAATCTAATTTTGTGGGAAATACTTATTGTTCTCAATCCAGTTCACAAATGTGTTGCAATTGGGTTGTTTTTTTAAGTAACAATACTTTGGTTTATCAAGATAGATACAAATCAATAAAACCATTGTAGCTACCAGCAAGCTAAATGCAGCGGTTTTGCCTCAGCAGCACTGCCATTACTAAAAGCAATAAAAAGGGGCACCAACCCACTAAACAGATACTTGGGACTGAGTTGGTGTTGAATGCTATCGGTCACTACAAGTCACTTGGTGCTTGTTGACAAGAACTACCATCATTGCGAGAAAAAAAGTCCAAAGTCAAGTTATACTTTTCTCCATAACAGTGCATATTTTGGAGTGTGCACCAAGCAATAATTTTCTTCACACACACACAGAAGATTACAGGACTAGAGGTGGTCCCTGACATTTGGACAATATCTGCCTATGCAACAAAATATTATGCACAGTATCTTCAGCATGGAGTTTTTTATTTTAATGTTGTGGACATACAAATCTGAACTACGGGAATTTAAATGTGATTTGTCATTATTGCCACCACTGATAATGCAACCCAGTCTCAGAAAAACTAGGCTACTGCAGTGTTTAAACAGTCACACACCCATTCTCATGGGACATTTGTGATCTAGGAGAGGCCTGGACTGCACACCAGATTGGGGAAGGAACCCTCTTTGCAATGTCCAAAATAAAAGAGAAGGAGGCGTTTATTCAATATGGCCCTGTCCTTAGAATTGATTCTCTAATCCGAGTGAATGCAGACTAACACACAATTAGCAAGGCTTTACTTCAAAGGAGGATTCAGTATTTACACAATGTAGTAGTACCATACATCCCAGACAGAAAACTTCATTTGGAGTAGAACACGGGTTTAATGTATCCAAGCTACAAGCTCCCTTTTCTTCACTACTAGCAAACAAATCCTGATCCTATTCGATGGTGATACCTCATGCCACTCAAGTATGTGGAGAGCAGCTACCATGGGCCGTAACCGTTAATCTCGCCCCTAATAAAACGGAAGCCGCTAGTATCAAACTTGTCTCTCTGGCAGTTGACAGAAGGCCCTTGGTTACTACGCGGAGGCCGCTCTTCTCCCGGGTACAGTTCGCTAGCCAGCCCGTTAACCAGCCCATTATACACATGTACATCTATATATCCCGTTACACAAACGCACAGATCACCTTTGAGTATGGTCATATTGTGGATATGTCTACAAATAAAAAGGGGGGAAATAAATACCAATGTCGGTGGTGGTGGGTGTAGTGGTGGGGGGAGACATCCTAACGGAAAAAGTATCACGGTTGGTACAGGTTAGCGGGCTGTCAAGCTAGCGCTAGCCGCTAGCTATCGCTTGGCATGCTATGTCAGCTGGGCGCAGGCTCGGGGAGGAGCGGTTCTGGACGGAGCTAGCAAAGTAAGCTAGTCGGCTAGCGTGTTAGCTCGTAAAATTATATCGTACACGTATTCGGGGGACGCGTTCTTGACGAGCGACTCTACGTGACGACATTGTGAAAAACAAACGAAGAGACAAAGTGAGAAGGCGACAAGCAGTTGTCCGTGTGGTGCCGCTTACCCGTGTGTCTTTTAGAAAGCCCTACTCAACGGCGCTCTTTGTCTGCAAAAAATGGCTATCAAGACAAGTCAGGCACATATCCCCCTTGCGGTCCACAGCGTCGGTCAAAACCAAAAAATACGCAGATCGCCGCGAGTGTCATTCCGAGGGCCGTGCGGTTTGACGGTATACACATTATAAACTCATCTACGGGCTAGATGTGTTTCGAAGTGGCGAGCTCGTATTCTTCATCATGGCAGTACCCACTCTCTCTCCCTCTCTCTCTCTTTCTCTCCTCCCGCGGCCCTGGCAGTCCGTATGACGACGGTCGCTTAGCGGAGTACGAGAGGACTTGAAGAGACATACCCATGTGGCTTGCATGCGGGAAAAAGAGTGGCAACGCAGCGATCCAATGGACAGAGAGGAACGGCTGCGCACTTCCGACAGCACACACGGATAGGGAAAGCCTTGGAGCCGGCTCTGGGTGATAGGCGTCACACGTTGCCAATGAGCGACGGGATGAGGGCAAATCTAAAGATTATTACAATACAGAGATCCTTCTCCCCCCCGCCGAGCCGTACAGGTAAGGTTGAGCCGAATGTGCCACCTAGTTGATTTGTGTAATTTCGTTACATAACCATTGGACATAGTCGTCTTGGCCCACGGGCCTGTCATTTATACTGAATTAGTATGATTTTGAACTGTTGTGTCTTGCAGTAAACATAACGTTTTTTTTTCTTGCAGTGTAATCACAGGCTATCGCACAGTCCCAGTGAACAGACACTAACCTCTGATATGGCCTATTGCTAATCATATAATAATAGGCATACACTTTATTTGTATACCACCTTTGTACCTATAACATTTACAAAGCTTTAACTTGTCAGGATGCTTTTACATGTCATGATGCACCATAGACCGACTTTCATGTCGTTTTTTATCCTCCAGACAATAAAAAAAAAGTACCAAATACTCAAAGGAGCATTCACACTCACCAGCGCCCAGAGATGAGGTCATCTGTCGGAGTCACATCATTCATGGCCACATAACGCACAGGGAGATAATGGGCACAGGAAGCTTGGCTCATCATGAAGCAGTTAGTCGGACGTAAGGTCCACTTCCAGGGAAGCCAGCAGCAGACCGAGCCCATTAGCCCCTGTCTCCGATTTATTAAAAAAAATTTAAAAAAAAAGACAAATGAGGGGCAATTATGATGTCCCAATATTGCTCTCTAGTGCAATTTTGTAAGGATACTTTCCATGTTAAACTTTCCATACCCACTGCATTATTTGTGTGTGTGTGTGAGACTATTAGAATCCCAAGAGTGCATACATTTATAGAATAAGACTATTTTGTGTATGTTATGTTTTTACATTTCTGTGCTAGTTATTTGAAATGAATAGAAGAAATGGCTTTTTTTGACAGTAAGTAGTGCACGTTTGTTTTTTGTTTTTTTACATTGCCAAACTAAGAAGCAACCGGGACTGGGTCTTTCAACGCCTTATGCTTTTAATCTGACATCACTGATAAGAAAATGTATGAGTTTGCTACTCGGATGAGGTTGTGCTACTGGCATAAGAAAGTCAGTTAAAACTATAACTTACCATGCGTCATTTGGGGGATTTGGGTACGTTCAGGTGACGCCCTGCTCCAAGGGTGATAGAAACACTGTTGCCATCTGGTGGTGGATATAGGTGGTGATACAAATTAAACCGGCAACGTTACAACAGCACATTAGTCTATTAGAATTTCGAAGAGGTGCACGTAACCCACGTGTCTATTAATCAGAATTAACCTCACAGCATGACCAATGTCTAGAAAAGACAATTTCTCAGTGCATAGTGAAATGTTTTGCCATTATGCAATGGAACACTATATATTTAATAAGTATCTATTATCTTATTGGGGAGTTTGTGTTCTGATCAGTGAGTTCAATGTGTCTCTTAAAAGTATATTTGTTTCAGTCATGAACGATAATGTGTTTAAAAAGGTTCACAGTTATAATGCAGATTATGTAATAATGCATGAATATCATTTTGTTTCAATGCACCTATTTTGGAGGTGTGGAAGCATTCACAAAGAACAATACTATATTGTTATTATTATTAATAAGCAATAATAATGTGTGCCTGCAGTCTTCCAGTCTTCTTTCCATCCACCAAAAGCAAAAATGGAAGAGATTTGGCCAATACTGAAGATCTGATGACCAATGCAACTCAAAATGACTCAGGATGGCAATAAACAATGGTTGCGTTTAACAACCATGATGACACATACAAAAGGATATGCATGATCAAATTGTTGTTATTGCCGGAGGAGAGAGATATCCAGTGAATCAAGTGACTAGCATTTTTTTCACAATCGGTCAAGAGACACATGAGCTTCTCACATCACGGTGGTTGGGTTTACATCTCTTCTATCTCATGCAGCAATATCACTGTCAATATACAGATGTAGAGATGTCCCATTATATGTTCAATGAATGATATGTGTGTGACAAAGAGCGAAATAAACTTCACCACTCTGTGGTGAATGTTCACGATTAGGGTGACTTTTCTATCATTAAATAACAATGTGATATACACACAATAGAAAGGTGCAATTATTAAGTTAAAGGACTTTATTAAGTGTATTCTCCCACAGAAATTAGGTCAACAATAACAAACAAAGCTTCATGAAATCACTTAGAATGTCTTAAACACTGATGCAAAGTGGTCAACGCAACATGAATGTGCTTTCTAACATGAAACACAGTTGATGAAGAAGTGAAAGGAACCATGGAATCAGCATCTCTGCACGGCATAATACATATGTCTTGGGAACTGGGTTCACATGTTTTACTTCTTCCTGATGAGAGACAGGAACTCTTCACGGGTCTTGTAGTCTTCCCGGAACACGCCGGACATGACACTCGTCACAGTCTTGCTGTTCATCTTCTGAACGCCTCTCATCACCATGCACATGTGACTGCAGTCCACACAATGAGACTGGTTCAGTCGCAGCTTCAAAGTAGAAGTTATTACATACACTACGTCCAATTACCGAAGTAATTTGCTGTAATAAGATGGTTGAATAGGCTACTCACACTGCCTCAACCACCACGGCTACACCTGCGGGCTCCAGGGCCTCAGAAATAGCGGTTGCGATCTGTTTGCTTAAACGCTCCTGAACTGTAGAAAAAAATACAATGCAATATTTCCCAAACATTGTTCTGAACATAGAATGTAAAGTATTTTACCTTGAAACCTCCTGCTGTAGATCTCAACAATTCTAAAAGTGAAAAGAGTCGGAGAGTAAGATATTAAAAACTATGTTTACACTAAAACTATGTTTTTTACGGGTTTTTTTAAATCTCAAATTCCATCACTTACCGGGCAAGCTTGCTCAAACCCACCACCTTTTTGTTGGGGAGATATGCTATGTGAACCTTTGGTGAAAACAAAGATGTCACACATGTGAGACAAAAAATAAATACAGACGAGAGACAGTCAGACAGACAGGGAGAGAGTTTCTTGTATTGGTTTTGTACCTTGCCAAAGAAGGGCACCAGGTGATGTTCACAGAGAGAAAACAAGTCAATGTCTTTGACAATGACCATCTCATCATGGTTTTCATCGAAGATGGCGTCGTTCAGAATGCCTGTGAAGCGATGTTGTAAGTCAATCATGAAATTAAGATGCTATTTCAGAGAATAGTGGCTGAGGCGGAGTGGTCTATTCTGTGCACGTTTTATGCGCCTTCTTTGACTAAACTACCTGGTCTTCTGAATAGTTATAGGAGTCCGACCTCTATAACTGTTATTTAAGATTCTAGCCATTAAGTCTTTAGGCTTTTACAAAATGCATGATGAACTCACCTTGGGTCGTCTCCTGATAGCCTTTAGTGAGGAACTGCATTGCCTTGGCTGCGCGCAGTGGCGTGCGAAGAAGACCCTCACGGTCAACATCTTCTCCAAGCTCTTTTAGTACCGTACTGTATGCGCGCTCGATGCTAGAAAGCTTGGATTGGGAGTCCTTGTTTTCTTTCTCTTCGTTCTGTCC
This sequence comes from Bathygadus melanobranchus, assembly GCA_900302375.1. Lineage (NCBI taxonomy): Eukaryota > Metazoa > Chordata > Actinopteri > Gadiformes > Macrouridae > Bathygadus > Bathygadus melanobranchus. The sequence goes on from OMKP01009745.1 coordinate 11,535, forward strand.
ACCCTCCTGGAGGTGGAGGTTGTTGAACTCGTCCAGATACTTGGCGTCATGTTTTCCGTTCGTCTCTGAGGCGGAGTGATATTCCATGTTGGCGATGACAATCTGTTGTCTTTGCTATAGATAGGGTTAGGCTGTGGATGCTGTAGATAGATGGTGGTATAGGTAATATTTTTCCGAAATGGGAAAAGCCTTTTAAAGCATCATAGGCGTACCTTCGGGGAATAGCCTGGGGGCCATACATGCGCACAGGAGAACATTGCGAACGGCTCTGTCAATTCCTACACGGTCGTAAAGACATGGATACAGCTGATGTTCACGGTAATCGATTCATGAAAAATAGCTACGATTGTATAAGACAAAGGCCAAGCATAAGAGTTTGACTGGTCGTGTGACTTTAGAGGTCCCATGGTCTGCTCCTCGTCATCATCAAGCAAGTTCATGGCAAGAATTCTAGATTCTAGAAAATGAATGGTGACAAGATGGATTATTTTGTTGGATAAGAAGTTACATCTACATATTGCAGTTTTTCAGTTATGCTTGTTATTTCTAGTCAAAGGGCTCACTAGAGACGAGTCTATTATACATATTCAACACTTTCGTTTGATCTGAGGCCACTCTTATACAATATAGTGTGTGTGTGTGTGTGTGTGTGTAAGACACACACACACAAAGAAGCGTATGAGAATTAATTCAGACAATTTATCATATTTGCAGAGTCACATGACCAGTCAAGTGCTTGTCATGTGATGGACTGTGTAATGATGAATTACATTTTACAGTTGATTAAATGGTAAATTGCCACATCTAAGACAAGAAGTTGATCATTTCACTTTTGCCATGATTTGGTTAATTAAGGGTTAGGAATCTAATTGACATTTTAAAGAAAAAGCCAAAATAGCCTTAATTTAATAGAATGAGCACACTTCTCCATTTGGCTCCCTTTGGCTGTCAGTCCAATTGACTGATTCTCTTCATGAGGTTTTCAAAGAACAGGAACAATTGGTTGTTCACTGTTCACAATCTCACTAATACGCATGAGTCAGCCAGCCATGGACATATGCTCCCCTTGTTAGGTTGAGTCGGCTGGGATCCAAATGAAACTTGGACTAGGCTGGCATGGTTCAAAAGAGTTCTTTGGGTTGGATGGTTTAAAAGAGCTGACGTAGTGGTGGAGCGGGGCAGGCAGGCTGAGCAAAGCTGATGGTAGGAAGGCAGGCAGGCAGTTTCCTGGGCAAGGTCAGCAAACAGAGGATACTGAACTGAAGCGCAAAGAAAACACCGAATTAATCCAACTTTCCAGACACTTGAATACACAATAAACTAAGCCGACAGGTTCAGCCAAAATTGCTAGCTAGCCTACTAGTCCCTCTTTCATATGTCAGCGGACTGATTTGCCTTTTGTTCCTGAAAAGTAGTTCCTGGGATTAAAAGTACTTTTGGTGGAAAGATGAGGCAAATTGGTCCGCTTACGAATGAAAAAGGGACAGCTGTTTTTACTCCCACATATAACATCTGCGAAACGTGGACGTATTAAAGAACGCCCCAAATGGACACTGAGACACACCCACATAATCCCCCTCATCCGTCATTGGCTACATTATTTTACACTTGGATTAAAAAGTGAAACTTATAATTGAATCCTCTAAATTGATATTTTAGTGACAGGACGCAGCATATTCTCCTCTTCACTGGGATATATGAGGTTTGAGGGTTGAATCATTTGTCTTCACCAGCACGATTCTTGTTGAAAAATGCTGCATATTAAAGCACTTATTCTTTCTTCATTCTTGCAATGTTTATTCGTTACGTGCCTAATGTGAAAGGTGTTGGAAGACTAGAGTAAACCATCAACCAAGTGATGTGATACACTGCTCGCTCTACATGTGACGAGACGCCAGGCTTCCAAGCACCATGCGTGTGTACACACACACACCTACACACACACACGCACCTACACAGACACACCCACATATGCACGCACAGACACACACGTGTCTTAAACACTGCACTGCTTTTAAAGCTAACGAAGAACTCGTCGTCGGCGAGGTTTGTTAACACAGTAAACACGTTTATTATAGAGTAGAGGACAGCCTCAACAAGAGAAATGCATTGACATTTGCAGCACTTAGGCCTGAGGGTGGATCTCAAAAACGCATAATCCCCAAAAATATAAGAGAAAAGAACAACATGGCAGCAATCACCCTGCGCGAAACCACATATAACACAGGCTGGGACAGAGAGAAGCACGGTCAACATCACAGCTTCAACATCTCTCGTTTCTCTTCTTTGATTTTTTAAACATTTGAAATGTCCTTATCATTTCGCCATCATTAAACGTCACACATTAAGCAGCAAAGCCTACGGCCAATGCATAAAGACTGAACAAGTCGGTGTGGCTTATGATTTGGTTAACAACGCATCTTCATTCACACTCGACTGGCATTTTTAAAGTCAACCCATCGTCGACTTTTTAGAAAACGTCTCCCAAGTTTTAGAAACCATGAGTGTGCTCGTGAACGACAGTGGGCTGTGCTCATTCTAAACTCCATACTAAAGTGTGTGAGTGTGTGTACGTGTGCCTGTGTGGGTGTGTACGTGCATCCACGCGCGTGTGTGTACGTGCACGCGTGTGTGTGTGCATGTGTGTGAATGAACACAGTGTGCTTCATGTTGTGCATTAGATTTACAGCATTAGGTCATGGCAACCACCAGGTGAAAGCATTTGTGTTGCGTTTGGGAGCACCAGATAAGAACTGAAAAGCTTGGTTTTGTTTTGTTTTTGTGTGTTAGCAATTGGATCATGATTTGCATTTTGCACATTTGGCAGCAGCTTTTATGAAAAAAAATATTCTCACACATTGATTTCTGGCAAATATTAAAAGGGGAAAACCAAAAAGTTTTTGGGTTAAACGTTTACAGGTTGGATGATTGATCTTGTAGATCAACGGACTCCATCAAAAATAAACTTCAGTTCATCAATTTATAAAAAAATGCAGTGTTTGTTTTCATGACAGCATGCAGTTGCTTTGTGGAATGCATGTCATACATTGCACACACACACACACAATGTAAAGCGTGTGTACACAGTGCCATCCCAACCCTCCACGTTCTGTCATTATCAGTAAGATTACAAAAAGATTCAAAGAAATACACTGTAATATAACACAAAAATGTTGAAGGAGAAATATTGTGTTTTTTTATACATTTGTTGTCACCATGATCTCAGACTATTCTGAAACTGAAAGAAAATTAAAAGTAACCACAAACAACTATCTCACCGAGTTTGAAATGTCCCCTGTTCATACATTCACATCTTCTCCCACAAGAATTATAGCGACATGGGTGTTCGACCAGCCAAAAGGTACTGGGTTCGATCCCGAATATCTGCAGCTTACCTAGGCGTCTTTGACCCCCTACCTGTTCCTTACAATGACATGTATCAGAATTAACTGTAACGTCGCTTTGGATAAAAGCATCTGCTAAATGACTAAATCGTAAATAACTTAAGTATTTTTTTCCCCCCATGGCCCATACAAAATATTAGAGGTTTCCATTGGGAATAGGTGCAACCAGAATACTACCCCTGCCACAATATGTCGCTGTTATGGTTTGTGGCCTGTGTTAAAATGGCACTTTATCAGGACCACGGGACTTCATGTTGAGACATTCTACTTCAACAAATGTAGGTTCTCCTCAGAATTATGGTCTGAGATCATGACGAAAGAGCAGGGATTCTTTGAAAGCGGGTTATTCCCCACTACAAGTTGGGGACTGTTTACAATTGGTTTGCACAGGAAAAATGGGGTTACAAATGGTTATAAAAGAAGGTACGTCTGTTGGTAAAGCAGGGTCTTTAAGAAGAGATCAGAGTTCTGTGCTCCTTTGGTTGTAAACGTCAAACCCAGTGCTAAACAGTAGCAGAGTTATGGCAATTCATTCTTCTTCTTGAGAGCGGGAAAGAAGGCGACTCCGCCTCTTCAACTGTCATTGAATGTCCTTCAGCATTTTGCGCTCTGCCGTGGATGCTTCCTATTGTCCGCGATTGGCCCGGTTTCTCCCTGTTTGGTTAGCGGCTGGCGGAGGACCGGCGTGCTGAGCTCTGGGTATCAGGTGATCAGGCAGCAGTTGATGCAGCGCGGGCCCAGTCTCCTCTTCAGCGCCCCCTTCTTCCTCTTGGGGGTGAGGATGGCAATGATGGCCTCGTCGAACACCGTCTTCAGGCCCTTCTGCGTCAAGGCTGAGCACTCCACATAGCAACACGCGCCAATCTGACGGGGGAGCCAGAGAACAAGAGTGTGCACTGCCAGTTACGTTTAGGTCAACACACAGTTAGCAACGAAGTTAGCTTAATGAGAACCAGTGGTGGAAGAAGTGCCCATATATTTTACTTAAAAGTAAAAGCAGTAATACCACACTGTAGAAATATTCTGTTACAAGTAAAAGTCCTGCATTGAAAGTGTTACTAAATAAAAGTACATGTGAGTAAATGTACTTTGTTACTTTCCACCACTGATGAGAGATATATGCTGTATAAGGGTCTTATCCGAGGCCCTGACGAAGCCCATCGACGCGGGGTCGTTCCCTGAATACACGCACGTTTGTGCAGAACACACCCAGGAATCCTAAATACACTGGAGAGCATTGTTAGCATGAATTCTGCCCTACAAGAGGCCTAATTCACTGAGCCACAACCGTAGCTGGGTAGCTGAATGTTTACATGCCCACCTCCTTTGCGAGCTTCTGTCCTTGTTCAGTGGCTATGGGCTTCTCCTTCATGTCATTTAGTTTGGCAATGGTCTTGGGATCATCTCGGAGGTCAATCTGCAAATGTGATGCAGGTACAATTCGAGAGTTGTAAAGAGAGACAGCAGAAAAGAGAGGAAGGAGCGACATTTAAAAACTAAAAAACCAAAAAAACATCCCCTCCCTCTCCCTACGTTTCTCCACCATTGCGATGTGTTGCATTTGCACACCTGTGATTGACAAGCATGATGGATGGAAATTAGTCCGAAATTAGCCAGAAGAACTAAATTGCCTCATACAGAGGCAGTCACTGTTGAATTGAAACAGTGATATTCTCATAGCGCATTTCATTCACAAATAGCTGATGGATGGCTACGCCATTTTAACCAATTAAACTCAAATAATAGCTCTTAAATCTTACTTACAGCATATTTAAATTATAATTAAAAGAGGTACAGTGTTATTGATACAATAATTAAAACAAGCCATATTGAGCCAAACTTCCTGTCTGGGGCCATACTTCATATCTTCTCTATACTCCACATGTATTGCCTTCATTGAAATGCAGACACACACACACACACACACACAAGGCGATATCTTGTTAATAACCAATTTGGCCGGCTCATCACCCTCCCCTTGTACACAAACACAAACACAACTCATGCGGTGACTTGCAGCCATATTAATGCCATTCGTGGGCATGTTTGATTTGCGACCGCGCCTGTCTCAAATGCTAAGTGGATGCGAGGTGCATGGGTTGTGGATGTATATCGAAGGCCGACTGACAAAGGAGCGGTAAAGCTGCGGAGACAGGGGAATAAATCAAACTCCCGCTTCATCCTCCATAATCCGCTGGACCCTGGCTTATCCTCTGCCGACGGCCGGGGAACCAGACATTGTGCTTCTTCTAGGCTTTGTGTCTCAATTTGGAGGCTCAAAGAGTTTTAAAGGACTCCAGACGATGGCTTAATACTAGAATATTCCATATGCGAAAAAAATAAATAAAACTGCATTCACTGGCGTAGTAGTATTTGTTTACATTTGCCTCAGCCTCTTTGAGGTTGTGTGTGTGTGTGTGTGTGTGTGTGTGTGTGTACATCCATATGTGTGTGTGTGTGTGCACACACGTGTGTGTTCGCGTGCCTACCTGTGTGCCAATCAGCAGGTATGGCACGGTGGGAGCGTACTCTTGCAGCTCCGGAACCCACTCCTCTCGGACGTTCTGGAAGCTGGCTGGGTTGACGACTGAGAAACAGATGAGGAAGACGTCGGTCATGGGGTAGGACAGCGGCCGCAACCGGTCGTAATCCTCCTACAAACCGGGAAAACGTGGACGGGTTAGGGAGTGGGCTTCATTATATTTTTAATTAAAAATGCATTCAAACACACTGGACTTTGTTTACCCATACAAATGGAAGAGTCAGAAAAACAAATTGTGTTTTCCGTGTACCGCGAATGATGAATATTAACCTCTAGAGGGCAGCACACTCTCAAATATAATGCGTCGTTGTGCTAAAGGAAGCTAGAGGAAGAACGTCAAGACGGAAAAGCCAGTGAAAATAATGAAGGGCCGCAGACAGGAGAGCGCACATATCGGGCCTGTCCTGTCACATCCACAGAATTATTTTACAATAATTATTAAAAGCTCATGAAAAATTAGGGGGAGTTAATACGGCAGGGTTCCTCTTTCTATGAGAAAACAGCAAGCCTTAATATCAACCCTCAACAGCTTTATCAGAGAAATGGGCTAAGAAAAAACACAACAAACTGGATTCAAATATTTTTGTTGGTAATATAGACTATCAGAATATAATCTGATGACTTACAAGAAGGGACATTAAAAATGAAATCAATCAGACCCAGCATTCTGGAACTGCACCTAGTCTTCCAGTCTGGAACATTTATTGGAATACACTTTACTAAATGTAGTGAATAGGTTTCAAATTAAAAGTTTTAGTTCATTTCGTAAGTGTTTGAAGCAAACGCATAATGGCCCCCATGCACTACAATGTCGGATTGTTGCTACATCTTGCTCATCTCCCCACTGTCACTGTCTCTGTCAATGTCAATGTCTCTCTCTCTCTGACCTCTCATCCTATTCTAGGGCAGAAGACAGCAGTAGCTCTGTGTGCGCGTGTGGATGGATTTGTCAAGAGACAAGTCACTCTGATGCAAATGCAGATTGAGTCAGACAACTAACGACACACGTGAGTGTGCTGGGCGTAAGATTGACTCAACCATCGCCAGTAAATCCACCAGGAAAGCGGTCGGTGAATCGTTATGGAGATTTAAAGCCGATGCACATGAGATCGGACTTTGCTTGTAAATTGATTATTGATATAGAGCTTCTATCCAAAGTGCTTTACATTGCCTCAGATTCACCCATTCATACACCGACAGCGGTGTCAACCATGCAAGGCAACAGCCAGCTTGTCAGGAACCGTTAGGGTTAGGTGTCTTGCCCAGGGACACCTCGACAAGATCCCCGGCTAGTTGGAGCCGGGGATCAAACCAGCAACCTTCCGTTTGCCAGACAACCGTCTCTACCTCCTGAGCTAGTGCCGCCCCTTGCTGCTTGCTGCTTGTCACCACACAAAACGAAGGAATCCATTCAGGAGACTAATTGTGACCGACAACCGAAACACCTCGATCAAAACAGAAGAGAGTGTCGGACGCTGAAGCCCGCTCAGCGATAGTTTATGCAGGCGGGTCAGGAGAGTCGGCAGAACCGGGCTCGATTGTGGGCACGACATTTACGTTCAGCGATCCGTGGTCCCATGCACCTCAAATTGCCTTCCCTTACATCCGGAAATACGAATAAACATCAGGCCTAAAGCAACACGTCAATAGCTACCCTTCATTTGTCTTCCTGGTTCTTAGACATGGTGGTGGCGGTGTAGCAGCACTTCAATGCATAGTTGCTCAAATATTGATTGTCCTCGGCCTTGGAATTCACTGTCACAAGGCGTCTGCGAAATGAATGAATGTAAATCCAGATCGTTGGGAGTTTATAGTTTGTTGGCCACGTTTAAAACACTCACGTCTAAATTGAATTTACAATTCTAGTGTCTATACATAATATCACAGTTGGT